>JANIHZ010000209.1:21626423-21640581 GCA_027478365.1 Erythroxylum rufum | reverse complement strand
TAATGTATGGGATTTGGTAGCTCCACCAAAGGACAAAACCATCATTGGAGTCAAGTGGGTAAATAGGATAAAGTTTGGTGAAAATGGTGATGCAATCAAGAATAAATCCAGGTTAGTAGCTCAAGGATTTTATCAAGAAGAAGGTCTTGATCATAATGAAACATATGCACGGATGGCTCGATTGGAAGCAATTCGATTGCTATGTGCCTTTGCTTGTCATAAAAAGATCAAATTAAATCAAATGGACATCAAAAGTGCATTTCTCAAATGTCTACATTTAAGAAGAAGTTTATGTCAAACAACCACCGGGTTTTGAAGATCATGAACATCCAGATTTTGTCTACAAGCTCAAGAAGGCACTATATGGATTAAAGCAAGCACTTAGGGCATGGTATGAAAGGTTAAGTACTTTTCTAACCTAAAATGGTTACATTCGTGGTAAAGTTTATAATACCTTGTTTATAAAACATGTTGATCAAGATATGTTAGTTTGTCAAATTTATGTTTATGATATTGTTTTTGGTGCTAATAATAAATCTTTGTGCAAAGAATTTAGTGACCTAATGTAAAGCGAATTTGAAATGAGCATGATGGGAGAACTCAAGTTCTTTCTTAGGTTGCAAATCAAGAAATTAAAAGATGGAATCGTCATTCACCAATCCAAGTATACAAAAGAGCTTCTAAAAAAGTTCAACATGGAAGGATGCAAAGATGCAGTAACACTTATGGCATCAAATCTAGTTTTTGAAAAATTTGAACATAAAGAAAATGTTGATCAAAAGCTTTATAGAGGTATGATCAGCTCTCTTTTATATTTAACCACATCTAGAGCAGATATAATGTTTGCTACTTGTCTTTGTGCTAGATTTCAATCTGGTCTTAAAATTTCTCATTTAAGTGCTTGCAAAAGAATTTTTAGATATCTTAACAAAACAATTAATCATGGATTATGGTATCCTAGTTGTGAGTCTTTCGACTTGTATACTTATAGTGATGCTGATTATGGTGGTTGTAGGACAGATAGAAAAGCACAAGTGGCCTATGTCATTTCTTAGGTTCATCTTTGATTTCATGGGCTAGTAAAAAATAAGTTATAGTTATTTCTACTGCTGAATCTGAATATGTACCAACTGGAAGTGTATATGCCCAAGTTCTTTGGCTCAAACATCAATTACTTGATTATGGTATTGTTGTTAAAAATATTCCAATCTATTGTGATAATACAAGTGCAATTTGTTTGAGTAAAAATCCAATTTTGCATAGTAGAACAAAACATATTGAGATTAGACATCATTTCATACGTGATCATTGTTTGAAAGGTGATATTTGTTTGAAACATGTCTCTTCAAGTGCTCAATTGGCAGATATATTTACTAAACCTCTTAAAGAAGATGTGTTTGTGAATATTAAATTAAAACTTGGTATGTGTGATTTGAATTCAATTGGATGATTGAAATTATTTGCATACATTTTCACAGCAAAATGGTCAAATTATTAGGCAAATATGCAATTCCATCGGAGAATATATCAACATGATCTATATTTAGGTTATAAAGTGATTCTTCTGGATTTTAGAAATATTTCAGTCGACTAATTGAAGTGTAAGTCAACTGATGTTGAGGTTATAGTCGAGTAATTTTTGATTTGCATTGCATCAGGGGATAAATTGATTAAGTGTTTTAAAGACATTCTAGTCGATTATTATAGTCTTAGTCGACTAATAGTCTTCGATTAGTCGACTAAGACTATTAGTCGACTATTTACATGTCAGTCGATTACAATACTTGATTGTCCTACAATTCGTATTTATATCAGTCGACTAATACCCTTTTAGTCAACTAATACACAGATCTTAAGCCTAAACCAGTCGACTAATATATTACTAGTCGACTATAGGTCATCACAAATCTTTAAAATACCCAATCTTTCCCGAACTCTCTGAAAAGCTATCTTCTCCAACCTTCAAAATTCTCCTTCTTAGTCAACTACTTTCTTCAAATCTCTTCAAATCAACACTTCCCATCTTCAATCATCTTCCAAAAATACAAAACCCATTCTTCAATTCATCAAATCATCTCTGTCTTCTTTGAAAATATCCTTTTCGACATCCAAAACCATAACTTACGCAAAATCACTCTTTTTCTTCCAAAATCTCTCAAGTCCTTCAAAATGGCTTCAAGGAAAGCTAGTGGAAAAGGAAAACAAGCAGAAACCACACCACACACTCAACGACTTCGAGTTAGAGGGTCTTCATCAAGGGGAGGAGTTGAAAGAGAGAAAGAAGTTGTTGAGCCAAGGTTCATCTCTTTGTAAGCTCAAAATCTCTACTACAAGGTATTAAAATCCGAAGTTCTAATTCCTTCTATGAGATTTGATTGGGTTGAGCTTGACCATAGTGAATTCAAGGATTTATTTAATGAAATAACGAGTCTTGGATTGAGAGAATTTTTTAGTTTTAAGGATGATATTTATGAGGATTTAGTTAAAGAATTTTATACTAATCTAGTTGTGACTAGATGCAATGTTGATGGTGGAATTCATTTGAAGTCTAGTATTCAAGGGAAAGACATTTTCATTTGTGAAGAAAATTTGTGCATTTGATTTAAGTTGCCTAAATGAGGAGTTAGGCCTAGAGCATCTTTATTAGATTCAAATATTTTGAGACGTGAAGATGGTGATACGGATGAGGAAGCGGAAGATAATTATGGTTATGATGAAAAGAAAGGTGATGAATTACTTGGAAGAATTTGTATTGATCATTCCACGTCATATGAGACAATGGATTTGCCATTAAACTATAGGTTATTGCATTATGTCATAAATAGAGTTATTTATCCCAAGAAAGCAAGTAACAATCACATTACCTCATTGAATAAGGAGATTATATGGCATTTGGAACAAGGTAGGAAAATTAATTTTCCGAATTTAATCATTCAAATGATAATAAAGAAGGCAAACTTGTTGAGAAAAGAGCTTAGAGGAAAAACTATCAAGCATAAAGGAATGCCTTATAGAGCTTTGATCACTTACATCTCAAAGTTGCAAAGTTGTAATTTGAGTTCATATGAACATTATCCGCATCTAACAAGTTGGAGGTTTCCAATATAAGGAGTATGAAGTTGGTGAAAACTACTGAAAAGAGTTGGGTATATGTTTATCATGTGGAGAAGCTTAGGTTAACATTGGAAAGTAAACAACAAGTGCCCAAACGACAACGTTCAAAAAAAGCCAGTGAACGACCTAGTAGTGCAAGACCAAGCAATGTGAGGTGAAGTGAAGTATCTCGAGAAGACCTTCAAGAGATTAGAGATCAAATCAAAGAAGTGAATGTACGTTTGGATCTTCAACAAGGAATTCTCATTCGCTTGGAGAAAGCATCAAGAAAATTTTTGATAAATTCGGTTGTAGGCATGATGATACTTCTCCATCTTGATGGTTATTGTATTTGATTTAGACCAACATTTCATGTTGTTTTCATCTTATTGTTTGTGATTTGCAAGCTTGAAACTATGATTGTTGGTTTGATAATCTATGTGAATGTGTGATTTCAATTATTTGGCGACTATGTTCCTTTTCATGAGTGTTATATTTTTTTTATTATGATAAAAAGGGGGAGAAACATCGTTAAAAATTGTTGGATTAAAATTATGGATTATGGATTGCAATATTACTGTTGGATTCATTGAAATTATGGATTGCAATATTATTGTTGGATTCATTAAGTTCATTGATTTATTAATTAAAGGGGAGACAATCTAACCAAAAAGACAAGGTATAAAAACCTTGATCAATTTTTCTTTGTTTTCAAAATTTTAAACAATTTCTAAATGTTTTTTCATTATCAAAAAGGGGGAGATTGTAAGACCGATGAAGGTTGACAAATTAAATCCTTCTATGTTTTGATAATAATAAAACTTAAAGAATTTGTTAAGAAATAACTTCAGGTATTTGGATTAAAATGGTGGTACACTCGTCAACTAATGATGGCACAAGTTAACTATTATATTGTTGATGATTTTCAAGTCAAATGAAATTTAAATAAAATCGATTTGTGAAAATCAAGATTGCAATAATAAGTATCAAAGTTAAACAACGTATATTTCATAAGAAGATCTTGTATGAAGAATTCCAATAAGCATCTCAACAATCAAAAAGATTAAAAGATCTATCAGATTGTTTTGTAGCACTTTGCAAAAAGATTAAAAGATCTATTCAACCCCCCTTTTCACATAGTGCTACAAAATAGAGAATTAAAATACACGAAACAAACAAACAAATCGAAATGTAAAAGAGTAGAAAAGAGACGCAAATACAGTGTTTATAGAGGTTCGGTGTTAAGACCTACGTCCTCTACCTAAGCTCCCACTTAGGATTTTGACAAAGCTCTTTACTACACACTTTTTAATTTAATGTGAACTCTTCCAACTCAACTTGACTTCCAGCTCAAGCGATACCTTACAAACGATTTATTTTCCGGCACAAATCTTACCTCCCAAGTAATTCTTCTCTATAACTAAAATCACATCTGAAAATCAGCTTCGTCAAGTGAACATGTACAACCTTTTTTGGTACATGTTTGTGTAACCTAATTCAACCAACAATCCGAAACATTTTATGATCACCTGCAAAGTGAAAGAAAGGCTTATGGACGACAAGTATTTTTATTACAGTGACATATAACTGATTTCTAAACTAAAAGAAGTTGAATCACTGGTTGTGGCTTTTGATACACCCATATTGCAGGGATCTGTACTGCAACTCTATTACTTACTCAACAGGCCTTTTTATAACCTTTTTTCTCTAACTTTTATTTAGGACATATGTCATGTTTCTAATATGCATTGGTAATCACCCCTAATGGGGAATTTAGAAGGCAAAGGCCGTGTATTCAACAGATAATAAGTCTCATAGTTGCAAATTATAAAAAATCTAACATAGAATATCTTACTCTGAAACTTTTATGAGATTTCAACGAGAAGCACGAACTCAAAAAGTTCAGGCCATAATATGTTTCAAGGGGAAGAATCAAGATCAGAAAGTCTATAAATAACTATCGGTGGGAAACAAGAAATTTGTAGCTATCTCTGGGATATAAGTTTTCTCCAAATAATGTTTACAACAAAGGCTTGCAATGAGCAAATATGGCTAAACGTTATGCTCACGAGCTGTGAGCCTCTTTCGGTTCCTGTTAATCTCACAGTTTACTACAACGGTTTTGTACAATGCTTTCTACATTTCCAGGAAGAAATTGGACTAGGAAATTTTCACACGATATGACACAGTAAGTAAGTCTGATCTTCAAACAGTTGAGAGTTTGCCACTTCAACAATCTGATGTAAAATGTAAAACCCACATCAGCCTTTCCATAAGATATCTGCAAGCAAATAAAGTAGCTACAATAATCTTACCTCAAAACCCATTTTTTGATACAGTTGCTGTGCAGGTCTGTTGTTTTTATGTACGTGTACGTATACATTCTCTACCCCTGCCACCCAAAAAGTGTGTTTAGAGTGAAATCTACAGTGAGTGCTCACAACCTGAATTAGTCCGGGTGATTCTTGAATAAAAAAGTATGAACTACCTACCAGTAGACTTGGCTGATTCAATAGCAAAATCTAGCATGTTGGTTGCAATTCCATGCCGACGTGCCGATTTAGCCACACACAAGTTTGCAACATAACCATATCTATTTGGACCTTTACTATTGATGCTGCAGAAGAGAGGAGCCTTCACGCGTTCCTGTGAGAAGAATCAATTGAATACCATTATATGATTAGGTCAGATAGATTAAGTGATTGACTAAAGCACGCTAAAATAAAACACATCCATCATACCCCAGGAAAGGTCTCTCCATGTAGTAAGCAACGGATGCTTAAATCAAGAGTCCCCACTACACTTTTAAGCACTGTACGTTTCACGGCTCTGTCTTCCTTTCTGACCTGATAATGAATTCAAGTCATTAATGAACTATCACAGCAACATATATGCACAGAGAGACACCACGGGACAAGCAATTTCTCAGTTAAAACAATGTTAAACATTTCTACTGCCTTTTTCCTTTTTCAGATCTTGAACATTGAGGCAAGTATAACTAATCTAAGATCTTGCAAAGTGATCATACCGTGACAATGCACCTGCATTTTTGACCATGCTGACCTGTTTGTCGCCGTTTTATGGCATGGAATTCCTGCACAAGAAGAACAATAACTGAACAATTATAAAAGTAGATAAGCATCTTTATGAGATTAACATTTGCGGCCTCCTACCTGATCAGCAAATTTCCTTTTGTGGTTATCAACATATCTGTGTTAATCAGAGATAGGTAAGATCAGTAAAGTTTTTGGCTTTCACTCATATGCATTTACAGACATTCTAACTCCCAAATCCCATTTTTATAGGCAGGGTTTCTTCATAAGATAAAATAACAATATTCCCATCAAAGCTCAGATTAAATTCATAGGCGAATAAGGAAGTACATATATCAACACTACGTTTCAAATCATTCACCGATGTAAACATGATCCTTTTTGGTCCATCAGTTTTAACTATTTTCCAAATGAAATAGGTTTTCTGGCCATGTTATTGAACTGTAAAACGAAGATCACTAAATTCAAATTTTTAATCAGGAAACAATCATAAGATTCTAGAGTCAGGTTTTAAACCTGATAGATCTTTTTTAATGTTTTTGGCAAAAAAAAGACGGACCTGTCATGCGTTCGATCTTCCCAATGACTTTCAGCTCTCAGCCAGGCCGCTGTCTACAACAAAAAGGAGAAAGTATCCAACACCACAAAATTATGCATAAAAACAAAAAAATTGACACTAAATGACAGAATCACTAGAAACCACAGAAAAGGAAAAGAAAATATCTTCCTTTGTGATGCTGTATTGGGATGACATAAAGACAACAGGACATAGAATACCAAAAACCCAATTAAACAAAACCCAAAGTTTCCACAACCCACCAATCCTCAGATACCTCACATCATAACAAACAACAAAACATAAAATGAAGAAACAACGAAGTCAACAAAAAACCCATATAGAACAATTCATACAAAGAAGCCAAATGGGCCAAATTAAATTCCAATGATCAATTACCTACCCAAAACTCTTCATCCACCACAGCTTCTCTTGCCACAAAGTGCCCAAATTCCAACTTGTTCTCATGAACCAGCTCCTTTTCTGGTACCTGAAGACGATTAAATTGGAGATCAAGCAATCTCGGAGACTCTATCTGAGGACTAGATTGCGCTGGTCTTGACGTCAACTGTATCGAAAGCTCTTCCCTTTTCCTTGTCTGGGACGAATCCATGCTCCTGCCAAACGTTGTTCAAAAATGAAAACCAAAAGATCAAATCTTCGTTTCCTCTGAAGAAGCAAAACGCAAACATAAGTTGAAATAGGAGTCTATTTTACATTGCCCAACAACCAGCGGTTTTCTGGAATTTACGACGGTATCGGAACCCATTATCGAAATGGGCAAATTTAAGGAATTGAGGTCTGTGAATGGAAATAGTCGTCGACATCAGAGGCCCAGCTCCTCGTACTCGACCACCACCGCCACCACTTCCTCCGCCAGCTTAAGGGTTGAGTTAGAGCTCGTGGAAACGAAAGAGAAAGGAAAGGGAAAGAGAGAAAATTCTGGGAATTCGGAAGAACAGTAGATTTGGTACACAAATGGATATGCATGGGATATATATATTTATCTAGACATACATATATGTGTATTCGAAGTATGAAAGCAAACAATGGGCGACGGCCACCTGTTTGGTCCAAACAGTCAAAGTAATGGTTATCTGTCTTCGAGTGGTGGTGGGCCGTAAATGGAGTGGATAAGGCAAGTCAGGTTTTTAAGAAAAAAGAATTCTAATTATTGGATATCTCTATTTGATTGGTTACATTATAGATCGCTAGTCAATATTTATTTAAGGAAAAAATAAAGTTTTTTTTCAGATTATGTAATTATGTCTATTAATAATTAAATTAATGATTAAGTTATTTATTGACCTAACTATTTTTCTCTAAACTATAATTACGGTCTTAAAATTTATATTACAGTACAGACTATTATAATAATTACGGTTGATATTATGAATAGTAACGTCCCTTAATGGTAATATTACGAACCCAATTGCTGCCCACATTTTTAATGTCGAAATAGTTAAAAGGAAAAACTAAAAATCAAAGTCATATTAAATTTCATGTTTTTTAGTAAGTGTTGAGTAAGGTCTAGAACTTGGATTTGTTGGCGTGTGCTTATAGTTAATCGATTGGTTATGTATTTGTAACATATTTAATTAAAATGTTTTTATTTTATATTTGTTTCTTTAATAAACTAAATTATAAGATAAAATCTATTAGATAAATATATTTTACAAATAAAATTATAATGAGATAATAATTATGAGATTTATATTATATTTATGTATAGCTCATAATTATTATTGTATCAAACTTGAAATAAACATAGCAAAAAGATTATCGCACATTATATTTTTATAAAAAAGTTTAATTATTCATAGTTCATATTGTTACTGTTCGTCGTCATAAGAATAAACTAAATTTATATTTATTGTTAGATTTATTGAGTAAATTTAAGATCATTTTAGTTCGAATATATTTAATCTTGTAACTATAGGTCTTAATTAACTAACAAACTCATGATCATATAAATTTAGAAGCACGGTTGGAAATAACATACAAGTTATTTATTGACAAAGAGATTGTCACCTAAACCTGTCCAGGAGTCACATAAAATATTATTAATAATGATATTATTTATCTAATTTAAATTTAGGTAGTTGATTTATCGAAATTGTGAGGGTAGTTGCTCTTTTATGACTATAAGATCACAAGTTCAAGTTACAGAAACAACCTCTTTGTAAAAATATAAAGAGAATATTGTGTACATCATAACTTTCCTCAGACTCAGCAAAGCGGGGAGTCTTATATACTAGGTACGTTAACTTTTAATCTATCGAAATTGCAAATGCTTAAAGCTAATTGTAGTAAGTATATAAAATTGAAGTAATTTCATAGCATCAATCCCACAAAAGCCTATGTCCCTTTAATTATTAATCCTAGTTAAATGATACAATAAAAGACCATATTTAATAATAGATAAGCGATTCACTAAACTAACTAAAACAATGCAAACAGACTAGATAAAGGATATCAATAACTTAAATGTTAGGTTTTCAAAGTTCATTTATCTACAATTCCAATTATCATATAAATTTGATTATCTAGGTTGAAATAACAATTAACATAAAGCTTCTATCCTCTCTCTTGAGGTACACAAGTATATCTAATTAGGCAACTACTGCCTCTCAATATGTAATTCAACCTAATCAAATTCATTAAGAATAATTATCTATTTGATTATCATTTAAGTCTTAGACATTTCCATTCTCTAGTGGTAAAGAGTTTATTCTCTTAATACACATATTATATTTTAACTCTCAATCCTTTATACAATTCTTGTGACTTAATTAATAATGGTCATAGACAAATTGAACAATTAAGAATAAAAGAGAATTAATCCAATCAGTTAATAATCAAATCATGTATTCATAATTAAAAGATCATGTACAAGTTACATTCTTAATCCTAATTAGGTTTCTAGCCACTAAACATACTAAAAATAAAACTCAAACAATTAAATATCAATATATAGAAAAAGAGTAAAAGAAAAGATAAAGAGATGTCGCCACTAGCTCCTCCAATCTTGCTTCAAATTCTTCATCAATGTTGAAAATAACTAGAACTCTAAGTTAAACCTAATACAATTATTTATAGTTAAAGTTACAAAGATAAAGTCATAAGCTACTTGAAGTTGAGAAAAAAAAAACATCTTTGTGAATTGTACATAAGAACTAACACCAAATTAACAACAACACTAGCATTAATTTTGTTTTGGATCTTTACTGTATCGCAAAGTTGTGTGTAATTGATGCCTGATACCAAGTTATAATTGATACTGATTTTGTTTTGTAACTTTCTTGTGTAATACTATGATGTGCTTGGCACTGGTTTTATATACCACTCTAAGCTTTGTAAAAGATAGGAGCCTATATTATTGGCAAGTATAGTGCATGTTGTAGCCTTTTATATCGACTTCTCCACTTTTTGACATCTTTAAGTTAGAGTTAAACTTTGATGTCTTCTATAAAGTTGTTATCCATATTCTTATCTTTCAAATTGACTCTAATATCTTCTAGATTAGACAATTATGAAAAAAGTTAAGTTAAATTCTTTATTTCCCTTTAAGATCATCACTTACAAGACAATGATCTAAACAAATAAAAATATTATAAAATTCATATAAAATATGCTATAAATGTGTCAAATACTACGTAATTCAACCCTGCATAATATGTAAGATATAGACCTATCACATTATCCCATACTTAACTCATTGCTTGCCCTCAAGCATTCAACAACAAATTAATACTAACTACTAACCTAGACTTAACTAACTAAATAACCATACTTCTACATTCATAGGTATATGGTAACATTTAGCATATGTTATAAGCCTTTAAATACCTAGGTGTCCTTAGTAGTTGAGTTATAGTCTCATAAAAGTTTACTTAAATGCTACCCATAAATATTGAATTACAAAACTTAAATACATAATATTTCTCACATAAATCATAATATAAAACACAAGTAAACATTATTCTACCTCCTTCACAAGTTCACAAACTTCAATTTGATATGTCCTCCCAAGATATCACTCAATCACATAAGTATTTGATGTTTAAGTGAGGTAATCTCTTCATCTTCTTATGAAAGTGAATTTACCATAAGCTTGAAAATCATTTAATCTCTACTACTTAAGTAGATATGTCCAAATAAAAATTAAAAGGACTTCAAATAGGGTTGTGATAGGGACAAAGGGTTAAGTAGGCTAATCAAGGAAAGAGAATAAGAAAAATAAAATATCCATAATTAGTATAGTAATAATAAATAAATAAATAAAAACATCAGTTCTCACTCTATTAACTCCTTATATTCTTACAACCATTCTTTTTTCTTCATTCTTTTCAATCATAAGAATCTATGCCAATCAATTTTTAATACTTTATTTTCTCTTTTTTTATTCCCCTTTTTCATTTGTTTCTTTACTTTTTGGGTCAACGTGAGATTCTTCCTTTTACATTTCTATTTTCATACACTTTACTACCTTTTCTACACTTATTTCTTTACATCTCATTTCTAAAGATATCAACATATAAGTAAAGGCTTTACTAATCAAAAATTAAGGTGTAAATACTTCTTTTTCTTTTAGGCTCAAGGTTCTTTAGAAAATGGTTACAAAAAAAATCTAAATTTTATATAAGGCTTAAAAGGGATTATTAATGGATTCATGTATAAAAAAGGTAGATAATTTGGCTCAAACTTAAATCTTAAATGCCTTTACTATTTTAATGCTTGCATACATCTTAGAAATAATCTCAAAAGGATAAAATTCAAGTTCTAGAAATTCAAAATCAAATAAGGTATCCATATAAGAAATAAAAGAAGTATGATATAAAGGCTCAAATTCTTCATATGGTTACTCAAGTTAAATAAAAGCAGAATCACTTACAAATTCAATTTCATAGCATTTATAAAGTTAATATTTGTATAACATTCACTTAATCATATTATGCATCTAATTTTTCCAATCAATCTCAAATAAGAAGTATACATGAACCCATGTGTATACATGAACCCATGTGATCATCCTAATTCTACTTATAAGAACTTAAATACACAACCAAACTAAAATTGAAAACACAAAAAATTTGAAAATTTTTTAATATATTAATGCTACAATCTCCATACTCCCCCTCACACACTTAAAATAATATTATCCGTAATATTGTACATTAAGAGCAAATAATAAAAAATATCAAGAAAACTCCCTAAGCAACTAGACAATAGCACTAAACATTCTCCAACAGGGACCACTCCACCACACTTAAAACTTTTATCAACATTTGGGGAGCCCTATAAATAACAAAATATAAATTGGATTCAAATTGTCAAAAATTCTTAAGTCAATAAACTAAACAAATAATAGTTAGTTAAAACAAGACATAATTAAAAACATCTTAAACATCTTAAATCTAATTATATGTTTGCAAGCATACAGGGTTGAGGTGACTGAGGTGGAGGAAACGATTGTGAAAATTATTTTAGGTAGGCCTACATTAAAGTTAGCGTGGTAAACCTCTCTGTAATTTCTATGCAAAGTTTTTCAATGAATGACACTAGTTGTTACAATATTACCCTCTGCGGCTTAGCAATTACTCTAATTTCCTTTCCTTGTCCCTCAACATCTTCATCATCATCATCATCTCATTACCCCTCTTCCCTACTTTCATAAAGTATTTCATAACCCTAATAGGATACTTGATAGAATGATTTGCAAGTTGGAGTGACATGTTTGTCAAATTAAACTCTCTTATTCTTAGTTTCCTGAAAATGGGACAAGGCAATAAATTGATACTAAGACCTAAATTATATCAACAATTAATTGCTTTAGAAGTACCAATTCACAAGGAATTATAAAGCCCCAATCTATCCTTCAAATTTAAAGGTAATTTATTGTTTAATGTGGCATTACACTCCTTGATTAAGCATTTCATAACATACTCCTGTAATTTGTTCTTGTTAAAGGTTATATTCTTCAAAAACTTCACATATAAAGACTCTAAGATGATGAATTATATATTGATTAATTAATATTATTTTTTGGTAAATCAAAAATATTACAAAATAAGAAACAAAAGGTTTATGTATATAACTAGACAAACACAAGATCCAAATCTCATACCAAGTCCAAAACAAAAGACCAAACTAACCCGCTTAGATTTGGAGCAAAACTAAATTGAAAACAGAGAAACGATTACAAGACACAAGAACTTTGAGATATACAATACCAAATGTAAATATTTCCTATTTTTTTCATCCTCCCAAAAATGTTTGGTGGGACAATCTTACCCATTCCTTACATATATGCTCATTGAACTCTTATAGAACCGCATTCACAAAAGAAACCAGTATAACTTGATAGACCCATTCTCTTGAGCTCCTTCATTTAAGACATCTCTTTTCCTGGAAAATAATTGTCCTGTGTAGTGCAGAAATCGCAGCCTGAGCCCCCTAATGCTTGCATTCATTCTATCCCCCATTCTATGTTTTCTAGACTTTACTACTTCAGCTCTAAGCTTTTGATAACCATCCTACCTTTTACAAGGTATCTGGGATCATCAATGCTATAGATTACCAAAGAGGGTAATGAAATAGTGATTGCCCGAAACCAACCAGCAAACCTACAAAACAAAACGTTAGAAGAAAACAAGCCAGAAACCACAATTTACCTTCTCTCAATGTTTAAGCAGAGTTGTTCCATTACTTAGAAGATCACTTTAGTGTTAATGTTTCCCACTTTCATGACTGTGTTTTGAAGGTTCTGAGGTTTCTTTCTGACCATAAGTTATACACAGTAATAAATAGAAGGATGATAAAGGTGTTGAGGTCAATATATCTGAAGTTTTAAGGTTGGTTGAACCAATTTAGAATGGATTGAAAGTTTAACAGGTTTGGAATGTTTATCTGAAAGTGGTTGAGGCAGTGTAACCACACTGATTTTGAAAAAGGACATTTAAAGAAGAGGTGGTTGGTAGACTCATTATCCAAGAAACACAAGGAGCAATGGTTTGGAACATAAGTATAAAGGAGTTGATTCCTTGTTTGTAGCCTATTTTGGAAAGCTAACTGCAAGATAAAAGAATACCTTGGGTTGACCTTTATGCCACACTAATTTATGCCAAGGTACTCTCGGAGGTCTCATCAAATTGTATGCTGAAGCATTTGTGTAAGCTTCTGTGGTACTTGCGATCCATTTTAATCTATCAGGTTGATACAGTAACGACTCTAGCATATTAATGGTCTCAATTGTGGAACCTTGCCAGCACCATCCATTATCTATGATTACATCGGCTATTTTTGCATTCATTGGAAGTTCTGATCTATTGATAACTCTAGGAGTTATGTTGGACCCCACACTCCACACCCCACCCTTTGGTGTTTGCAGGTTATACTGCGGCGTGTGTTTGGGGGTTATACCCCGGCGTGTGTTTGCGGGTTATACCGCGGCATC
>JANIHZ010000209.1:21587445-21598029 GCA_027478365.1 Erythroxylum rufum | reverse complement strand
ATATGATCGATCCATAATTTTAATTAAACAGTAATTATTTCAAAATTTTTAACTTTAATATTAAAAGATAAAAAAATAATTAACAAAAAATATATAAATAAATAATATTTTATTAATTAAAATAATAATATTATACATAAAATTAAATCTTCATAACTAATAACTTTCTTCGTGGTCACCTCTCGGCGTCCAATTCCGCGTACTCTCTCAACCAGATATCGCCATTAATACTCTACACTCAATCTTACCAAAAGCTTAGTTTCCCTTGGGTCTCCAGGCGACTTGAACATTGCAAGACTTGATATTTCTTTTGTAAACAAGGCCAATTTACTGCGAGGAGAAGGGAAATGTGGGTTATGGAGCAGAAGTTTGTGATCTGAGAGTAGAAGCTCACAAATGAAGAGAGAAGTGAAATGCCAGAGATCATGAGGGAACTCCACACTCAGTGAAGTTGGTGGTAATTTAAGCAGAATTATGAGTGCAACAGAGGCTGAGCAAAGTACGAATAGAGTAAAGCCAAGCAGAAAAGAAGAAGACTTGGTAATGAGCATGAGCTTCTGAGCTCGGAGGAGGCCATTTCTTTGGAATTCAAAGGTTGAGTTTTAGCAGAAAAGTTCAGTAGTATTATTATAGCAGGTGGAATTTGGCCGACGGTGTCTAAAAAGCTGACTGCAAATGTCTTCCATTATCGCTGAGATTATGTTAAACAAGGATCAATTGTACTATGCTGACAATTTAAAGCTAAGACTCATTCAAATCTAATTTACTTTGCCTACTTCCTTAAAGGTATGGAGAAAAGATTCACAATTTGCCCTGTAACCTCTGGAAGAATATAAAAACGAAAGTTTCATACAAACCAAGTGTTTTCGTACGAAACATTTGGTACTGAAATCTTCTTTCAAAGAATGCATGTATCCTGCTGTACACGCTTTCTTCGCAGGGGATCAAAGCTTCAGAACCTTCAATTATCACAGTTCAAACAGATTTTCGCTGAAACTACATGTGCTTTTTAGAAATATCAGTATACAGGATGACAAAAATTCACCTGGAATACCAGATCGTGTACACGACACTAAGTTTATGTGCCATGTACTCTTTTATTTTCATACACTAGTTTAGTTTCCTTTTAGTGGAAACATTGGATTTGGATGTTCCATCAATCTGTACGTAGCTAAATTTGGGCAACATTGGCTATACTCGGAAAGGAAAAGAGTCGGGTCCTGAAATTTATATATTTTTTGTTTTCAATTAAACCTAACTACTTTTCAATTTTGTAAAACAACTTTTAGTGAGTATTAGTGATTCATTGAAGGAAGGTTGGTGGAGACTGATATTGGACACCTGATAAGGTAAAATTCCAGGTACACCGACAAAATCCGTGTGATATGGTCTTGACAGAGTAAGTGGAATCTCAGTAGACACTTGAAAGGAAAAAGAATTATATGCAATAATGGTTGGTCAATGATAGTAGACATAGGACTAGGAGTTCATTTTGTTCTATTTCGTAAACCACGTAGCAGCCATGCAGTTAATAAGCCAATTAATGCAAGGACCAAAGAGATGTTTGCCCACAATGTCGTCTGGACACACATTATATAGAATTTCGTGTAAGAAAACTGAAGCACTTGAAGTCAGTTGGTGAGAAAGAATCAGGGATTTAAGAGATAACAATAAGACATTAAATTGAGATGTAGATTCACATAGGTAATATATGTGGCCAAAAAATGGTAAAAGAGCTTCAACAGCTACAAAACCAAATGTGGGGGAACATTTTGTGATGTTCATTCAATTATAAATTCTGAACAACACCCTTGAGTTGTATGTTAGGACGGAAATGGTGTTGAAAAACTTGGCATTACTCGCAGAGAAGGGACTGGGGACCTGGGACTCTTGGACAAATACTTTCTAGCCCACACATGCTTCCCATTGATAGTAAACTTTACTTTGTCCAGGCCTTTGAGGACCTCGTCAATTGTGTTGGATGATCGGAAGATAATACGAGCGAACAGCGCCTGCTGATTAGACCCTACTTCTTGCATCAAAAGTGACTCAATACAATCACCATAACCTCTAGTAAGGAACTCTCTGACCTCCCATTCTCGCACAGGGTAGCCCTTAGAGAATGTAACGAATAAGGTCCTGGCATCAGGTGGTACCTCGGTATCCAGGGTCCATCCCCTGACATCATTTGTAGGGACAGCTCCAGTTTGAGGAAGTTGAGGTTGAGGCGGGGGTTGTTGGGAAGATTGCAGCATGGTTTGGCTGTCAATCACGCGCTGAGTAGCATTTATCTGAACAGCTTGGCTCATGATATCACTTAATGCTCTGACACATACCTCGTTGAGAATTTTGTTCACCCCCCGCATTGCTGTGAGCCTGTACTCATGGAAAAACTGGAGAGAAATTTCCTTCTCCATCAGACTTTGCAGCAGAGGTATGTCGTTCTCAGACGAAGAAGGAAATTGATCACTGCTTACGCAGTTGAGGCAGATAATAGCTTCATCTGCGAGTTCATTTATGAGAATGTTAGGCAAGGACAGTATTTTCATCACCGCATTGTAGTAACCCATCCGTTCCAACCACAACCACAAGGCCATGATTTGCATTGTCTCCACAGGCTCCCTCCATAGCTGCATCACAAGGATGGTGTAAAGGCGGCGATCAATTGTATGAAATATCTTAAAATACTCATCTGAAACTAATGGGATCTGAGAAGATGCTGATGAAGCCATTGTATGGCAGATTGCTATGCTGCCTTAAAAACAGTAATAAACCTGGGACCCTGGAGAATAACAGTGCTTTATCACCACCTTATTCAAATCTAAGGGAAGCAAAGGAGTAAAGAAACTTGGTCACATACAGCGGTAGTTTCAATCACAAGTTCAAGCACTGAAATAACAATCCAAAGTAAATGACAAGTACAAAGATCCATGAAAAAAGACTCAAGCCAGCAGATGGAAAGTGCTACCCATAGCAGCTCTTTACATTCTGAAAATATGAGCAAATTCATAGGACACAAATGCAAATGGTTTCAGCACGTAGAAGAAACCTGAGGAGATACTGGATAGACCTGCTGCTTGCTATGAAAATATCACCTGTAAACAATGTTATAAGAATGTAAGGGCTTATCTAGCCACACTGTTCTCTATCCCCAGTCAAAAACAGATTTATAGACACTGCCAGAACTCAAAACAGAAACTTAAAAGTGAGATTGGATATAGTCATAATGTTGTTCCTATAATGTATTTATTGAATACACTTTTATATTGAGAAAGACATTGATTATGGGAAGGTATAATTAATGCAAAATCTTTGCTTGGCAAGCATAGCTGGATACATATATAACTTTCCACTTACAAGAATCAAATATCTGGGCATAAGAAAATCTAGCAAATGTCCAACAAGGATAAAAGCCTTAGTCATAACTAGCTCTTTAAAGGTTTTACGATAAATACCGAACCTCTTTAATAATCGATGTGGTGGTTGACTTTCATAGTTCATTAGATACATTTCCTTGTTCATTTTAAGTTGATCCAAGTTTGTTGAGGCTGCAATCATTGCATGATTACAAGCAGGGAGGTTTTGCTACAAGTATAGCAGTTAGGTCTCCGATCTTCATGGATTCTAACAGTCTCTGCTTCAATACAAAGTAGATATTGAGAGGAAAATTTTTTTACATCTGGAATTTGCTGTTCTGCAACAAACCATAACTTCACAACCACAGACAAAATGTTAGATTCAGGAAGTGATTCCATCATCTGAAAGACCTAAAGCACTATGCCTTCTAGAATTAGGAAACTCCGTAAATAAAGTGTAAGAAAGACTACTATTCTAATTTATTGTAATGATATCCAATTGGTCATGATGCATCTTATTGAGGGTAAATTTATAACAGAAGAGATCAATTTCATATTTGAATGCCACATGGGATCAAAGAAGTGCTTGGATTTCTTTCTTTGCTCTTTACAATCAATGATAATCTATTCAAAGCCCGGAAAAACAGGGTCAGAGTTCTTAGCACCAAAAGCAGTATGAGGATATAAGCAAATATACTCATGTAACATAATTTATGATGTCCATGTTACTTATAAAAGAACATATGTCTACTATAGGCACAATACTCTAAAGTTTATATCACTGCATACGCAAAAAGAATACCAAGTGACGAAGTAGAGACAGCACAGAACTAATTGATTGTTTTGATGTAAACACTTACTTCAGATGAGATAGCATCTCTTCACGGAATACCAGGTTCTCAACCTTCAACTCTGAATTTAGCCACTGTATATCTACCCAGGATGTGGCTTCGAATTCATGTAATTTTAACTTGGAATCTAAATTGGTTGAAATGGGAAATAGTCAGAAACAAAAAGGACAAACTTTAGAAGACATACTGTCTACATACCTGCATCTGCATTTTTATGAGATCTCTTTGAATTCTCAAAATACCTTAGCTAGGTAGATCCAAATCCCCAATAAGAATCCATATATGGTTATTTTCCAAACACCAATATGAAACTTGCACCGTATAATTCTAGGATTCGATATAAGATCCCTATTGCTCCTTCTGCAGCAACCGCAAAGTCATTTTGCATACTTCCATTGCAACAAGAACAGCCTTCTTTAGTATAATCGACATTTCAGCTTAAAAAAATATCAGATTCTCCAAGTTCCTTCATTTTGAAGAAGTGATAACTTTCCTACAAAGTAGTTTGGATGACAGTTGGGTTTCTGGCGTGAGACATAGAAGGTAGCTAACAAAGATAATTTTACGATCCCATAGAGGAACTTTCTGCTTCCAGACAACCAGTTAACAATGTGCCAATGTTAGCATATTCCATTTCATGTTATATGTTATAGCAGGAGTTGTTTCCGTAAAACAGATTTTTGTTCCCGTACAATTATGTGTACCCGGTTCTTCTGAAGAAACTTAGTGGCAATATCAATATCTTTCAGAAACTAGAATTCTATGGAATGTGGTGATGATAAAGACGTGTAGTGGACTGGGAACATGTTAGTTATCAATCTGAAGGAACATCTATTAGCCATGTGCAATCGTTCAAACTACCATCCCTCGACCTGCATTCAGACAGAAAATTTGACAAGAAATAAAAGTAACAAAAGAGGTAACAAGGAGTTTATAGAGAGTGATGTATTACTTCTGGTAGTAAATAGTCATATCTTACAAGTTACAACTTATAAGACGGTTATGCACAGCAACTAAAGGCAAAAGGCAGAAATTTTGAGTGAAGATACAGTTAGAACTTTTATGATACAATGAAGTGATCTGGTCATTTAGAGGCACAACAGGTATAATGCAACAAATAGTACAGCTGCAAAAGCATTTTTACAATTACCAGAAATGCTAACCTAAAGATGTAACAAAAATGAGGAGTGATCAGCCATCACATCAAAGCAGGAATAACAGGCAGTAGCTGTAGGCACCATGACTTCTATCCAATTTGCAGATACAAGGAGTTGCGTGGCACTAAATTTAAATGTCAGATTGGCATCTTTGCCACAAATCCCCAAATTAGTTATTGGTAGCTGTAGCAGCTGCACACTGTATATCAGAGAGAGAAAAGGATCGACAAGAATAGTTTCGTTGCGGAGGTGTCAAACATGATTCATTGCTTGGTGGTCTTTTACCATGTGGATGTAAGGGTGGAAGACAACTCGAACGTAATGACGGAAATGCGTAAGAGTGTTGACCATCGTTACAGTTCTCATAACATCTAATACTAGAGCCAATAGGTAATGTGCTTCGACTGAAGTTTGCAGATCTCTTCAATAGCCCACTTCCGTTATCGGTGGGAGGGTGACCCCGATTCTTATGCATCAAATTACTCTGAGCTAACAAGTTCTTGCGTTTTCTAGTATAACAGTTTTCTGGTTTCGCCAAGTCTTTAACAGAAGCAATAGAGGAGACATCTGCTAGACTGGTGAACGACTTCGATCTTCCATTATAAAACTTCGATATGCCTTTCCTGAAATTATGTGAAAAGAGGGAAAGCACAAATTTTTAGTACGCAACCATGGCTGAGAAAATAACAACTTTGAAGCAAAGCATAGATTTTATTTTCGATTCAGCTACGAAGACTGCTTGCTCACAATAATCTGTCTTCAAAGTTCAAAATCTTTTACAACGTAATTGATCATTTCGATTGCTTTATCTCAAAGACAAGAACCAACAAACGAAAGACACAAAACAAAACCCATTTGAAACACCAGCTAACTAGAAAAAGGAAATACTTACTTGATAGGCAAACCCTCCTCCAAAGCATCCATGGTATCCAAGGGTCCTTTATACGAGCTCTGAACCTCGGACTCCTCACAATCCTCCTCGCCACCGGACAAGTCACTGTTTTTACCAATAGATTCCTAGCTATCAGAATCCACCAAACCATCCTCTTCCCTCCTCCTCTCCACCACCGGGAACCTATGTTCTCCAGCAAAGATTGCCCTGCACTGCCGCATCTTGCCAACAAACCCAGAAACCTGAATCGAATTAGCACCCACAGCAGCACGCCTCTCCAAAGCAATCGACATGACGAAATTAAATAGATAAAGTAGCAGCAGGCAACAGAAACAGAAGTCGCAGAAGATTCACAAGCATTAATAGCTTAGCCACTGAAACAGCACATGGGTCGGCCACGAATACGCCACTTATGAGATCACACATATCTATATATAGAGTGAGGGAGACGTGAAATGTTGGATGGGATAAGAAGGAAAGATGAAAAAGAAAAAGATGGGAATCAATGAAAACCTTATCCAGAAATAAAGAAAAGAAGATTATCCGCGTCTCTGTTGCCTTTGTGAGCGTGTCTGCGTATGTACTTGTTCTTCTATCTGTCTATCTCTCTAGAGTCTGGACAGGAGATATTTTGGTATTTCCCACGGCGTCTTACAGGTAATTCGGTTAGTTTGGAGTCACCGACTCTTGACGTGGACGGCTTTGATTTTGTGTCAAATCACGTGCTCGTGTGATCTTGTGCACACTAAACCGAGGTTGCCTTGGTACTAATGCCGAGGTTTTCTTTCTCAGAGTTATCTGTCAGTCGTACATTTTCGATTAGATGTTTATCAATTCAATTCAAATAAGGACTTTTTAATTATTGTAATTTTTCCTACCAAAAACGATGTTTCAAGATAAATAATCCTTGCTATTGATCAAATAGAAAACTATAAACCATGTGCTTCTCATGAGTTGTAAACTTATTTTACAACTCAAATGTAGAAAATATAATTAAATTAAATACAAATAATATGATAAAATTAGTATTTGTATCCTTGATACTTAATAGCTTTTATCATTGATGCTTAATTAAGAATTGTTTACTAGCTATTATTATTAACTAAATTTGTGTAATTTGGATGAGTAAACTCATGATTATGAATTTAGAGATAGTATTAAGAATAACATATAAGATATGTTTTAAAAAGAGTTGTCACCTAATAAATTTAGAAGTTACATAAAATGTGATTGATAAAGTTGTTATCTACTTAATTTAAGTTTAGTTGGCCTATTGAGCAAACTTAAAGTTAACTAAATTTGAATGCAATTCTAGCCCGCTAAAGAGATTAAAGTAATCTTTTTGAATAATAGTGAGGGTTATTATTTCTAATAAAATAATATGAGTAACCAAATATATGATTTTAAAGTCCTAATCTTATTTGATAGCCATCACATATTATTAAGTACTTGCTTTTCTGACATTTATATTATGATCTGAGTGAAATTTACCTTGTTTATTATAGTTGATATTACAATTAGTAAGCCAAATTTTTTGTACATAAGTAATGTTTGAAGAGTTCTTAAAGTTGGAAAGAAAAGTTGTATGCTTATTATGCAATTTTCTATTAATCTTTGTTGAGGATTTGGTGTCAAAGTTTTAAAGATATGTCAAAATTATATAGATGAAAAATGTATTGACATTTTGAGTTAAAAAATGTCTCATAAATTTTGATGACATGTAAGATATATGTCAACACCATGATAACAAGATGCAAGAGGTTGCATAAAGTATAGTTGAAAGGTATAGTACCAAGATGACCTTGTTTTACGCAATTTAGCTTACTAAAAGCATAATTATGAACTACAATTAAAGGCATTTGCTATAGAATGATAATAGTTCTCATTAGAAGAAATGATTGCATGACTTTTTCCTATATAAAATATGATAGAGATCATATATATTTCATATTCATGTTTCTGAGTATTTGATACTGAATTTAGATTCAACATTACTATAATATTTAAGATATAATAAAAATAGATTGTTAAGTGAAAGTAGTTGATTTAATTTTATACAAATAGTTTGTATTTGTTAGATCAAAGAAGACTTGTGCTTAATATAAGTAGCAAGAATACAAAGTTGGATAACCGAGAGTATCCTTTTATGTCATGTTAGTTAAATCAACATAATAAGAATCATAAAGTTACATACTAAGATATATGTATCATTTTGATTATGAATCTTATGAAACTTGTTAAGTTGAAGAATAACCAAATCAACTTTTGGTGAAATGATAATGTTGGTATTGAATTGTTAAATTTATATATATGACATATTAGATAAAATAACAATTCATACAAGGATGATACTTATATGTCATTAGATTACTAATAAATTTATATGATATAGTCATATGTATTAAATGAAATGTTGATTTAAAATTTTAAACAACTCAAATTGTTTAAATCTAAGTATAAATTAAGCATTAAGAATGTTGAAGAATTTCAATGAGATTGATTAGGTGAATTTTAAATTTTCAGTTATCTATAGGTTATGAGATTCTCAAGTAAAAACCTTCACAACAAAATTTCATAACAGTATGGATTTATATAAGGAGGAAAATACAATATAAGATATTGTATGATGCAATATTATTTCTTCTATAGTTATGCCTAGTATAATGACTTACCTTCAATTGTTCCCATTAGATCAATTAGCAAGATTTCATATTAGATATGAAATGTTGAGTCTTCGAAAGAGTCAAAGTTAATGATTTAAGGATGTGATGTTCGATTGAAGCATACATTAACCATCAAGTTTATAACTAAATTGAGTAATTCTTTGACTTGAGGTTTCCAAAGTTATCTTGTATAGGAATTTTTATGTTTTGATACTACTTATGACTTATTCTAATTATGGTTAGTTTATTCGGTAGACATTGGATGTAGCATGAACTATATGGAAGTAGTTATGTGACCAATATATAATTCATTATCCTAAAGTCATTAAGGAGAATGTTCTACTATTTTCGATTAGTATTGATTCGAGAAATTCTTGGCCAAGATGAATTGATGTTTTGAAAATAGTTTACAAATGTTATTAACTAAATCAATAGCAAATGACAAAAAACTGACTTAAAATAAATTATACATTAATTTCATGCTCTATGTCTAATCAAAACATTGTATAATGATACGATTGAATTATCTGGGAAAATCATGCAGGAAAGGTTTGTCAAAACTACTTTGACATTTCTAAATATTTAGCTAGTCATGATGTGTTGCTACACACCAATATTGATTTATGGATATAAATTGTTTAAGTAGAGAATTCAAGATAAAATAAAAGTTTAATTTATCTAATCTTAAATATTATTTAAGGTTATAATTTGTATCTATTGTCAACATATTTGGAAACCTAATAGGTCTCACATAAAGAACAGATTGAAGAGAGAAAAGATATTTTAATCAAGTTGGACTTGATTGTAAAATTTGAAAAACTTTGTGATTAAATATGAGATATTTAATAATAATAATCAAAATGGGATATTAGATCTTATTTGAGCATAATTGGTATTTAATTAGAATTATTTGTAATTATAGTTAAAGTTTAATTGAAATTATAATTTAATTTTAATTAAATTACTAAAATATCTAAAACTTATTATAAATATGCTTAAGCGGTACTTTTTACTTAGCCCTCTTTATAATAGTTATAGAGTTCTCTCAACCTGTCATGTGGATACCATTAGAGCCAGATAATTGTGTGACTATTATGGTTGAGATGGACAGATTTCAGAAATGAATTGAGGGATATGACAAGAAAAGAATCAAGTTTTAGAATAAGATACTGATATGTGTTTAATTGTTGATATATTTAATTATTTACACTTAGCGATTATTGATACAAAATTGTTTAAGATACTCACTTTAATTCATATGTGATTTTTAGGTACAATTTGGGAGTAAAGAAATTAAAGTGAGTTAGAAGGATTACAATTGGGTCATTTTTTCGAATATTTATTTTTGCTTGTCTTTTTGGAGGAAGAAGAAAAATAAATAAATAAAGACAAGAAAAATGGAACAAGCTTGGAAGTCAGCAGCCCAAGACCAAAACGTAGAAGGCAGGAGCATTTAACGCATGTGTTAAACGCAGCATGGAAGCAGCGCCCAGTGCAAGAAGGAGAGCACGCAGCGTTTTGGCTCAAAACGCATGAGGAAGCAGCAGAAGAGATGTGTCGTTTTAAAGGCAACATGCAACAAGCAAAGTGATGGGTGTCGAATCCACCAAAAATAAATCCCAAACACCAAACGAAAATAAATTGCGCACAGTGGTAAATGGGGTC
>JANIHZ010000209.1:21447287-21517938 GCA_027478365.1 Erythroxylum rufum | reverse complement strand
CTCAAAGAAAGTTTTCTAAGACAAGTAAATGTTTTCAAGGTTTTTGTTTACCTTTTTATTATAAACTGTTTCCCAAGGGCTTTCAAGCTCACCCCCTCTCTGTCCCATCCTCAGGTGATAGCTACAAGATTTTGAAGTGATCAAGAGTCATAAAGGAATTGTTTCTTTTGCTATTTTGTAGTTCTTGTAACTTTTGTAATTTGAGATTTTGGACTATATTGTATTGTGGTGTAAGAGGCCATTATAGCTTTGTAAAACTCTTGTTTAAGGGTATGGAAAAAGGGAATGATGAAATAAGTTGTAAGTATTGTATTAAAGTGTGATGTAAAAAAATTTTTGAGTCTTATGATTTTCCACAAGAAGAGGAATTGATGATTTTTGGGGAAATCCCCTAAGATTAAGCTCACGTTCGTGATCCGAAGTTGGGTTCCGAAAACGGGATCCAACATGAGTGATATCAGAGCAAGAAGAGATTACAAGGAACCGCGCTCAAGTATGATGGAATTTTGTTAAGAGGTTGAGTTTCAGAAATGGGACCCAACATTTCCCAACTTAATGTCAAATTGCATTCAATACATTGCTCAAGCACAAGAGTCAATTTTTACAAATAGTCATCAAAGGTATTACCAAAAATAGAGAAATCATCTATAAATACCTCAATGAACTTATTGATTATGTCTAAAAAATGGAAAACATATATCTTTGAACATACTAAGTGTATTGCAAAGCCCAAATGACATCCTATTGAAAGCAAATCTATTAAATGGACATGTGAAGGTTGTCTTGGGTTGTTCCTCTAGTGCTAAAAGAACTTGATAATAACCTGAAAGACTATTGAGACTCTTCTCTAGATAATTTTGGCTCACTCATGCATGAAAGGAGGGGGAGAGTCAAACCATGCAAGAACCCTTTCTTACACAACCAATTTCGGTTATGCATGGAATGGAAGAAGAGAATAGCATCCAATACATCACATCTTTCATTAATCAACCTTAAAGTAGCCAATAAATGAGACTCTTCTCATTTATATTAAGATGGCTATATGAAAAGACCATAACCTAAAAATGACTTACCAATTTCGGTTTTTGTAAGATGAAAGAAGGAAGATGGTCCATACAATGTACATCTTTCTTCTTTAATCTAATGAATGCTAATAGGTTACATACTAACATTAAAAGATAACCACTAAACCATTTAATGGTAAGTTCATAACTCCATTTAATGATGATAAACCATAATAAAGACGATCTTTATTTAGTATTTGAATGTTAAATGTGCAGCTGCACATTCAACCTTAATAAAACCAAAAATGCTACTCCTTTCTTTAAAAAAATTGTTTTAATATAATTAATCTAATCAATTACATTAAACCAAAGTCTAACCCATTTCTAAATGAACATTTGGGCTTTTAATTAACTATTAATTAGTACAAGCCCAACATTCAATTATGGGCTTCTAAAACCTCTATTTATAGTTTTTACTTAGCTTGATAACCTTCCTTGAAGCCAAATAGGGAATCTTATTAGACTTTGATAATTCAAGCTCCAATAAACGTAGAATTAATTTAATCTCATTAGAATTAATTCTAGCTTATTAACTAAAAGTCATTCCATTAAAGAAAATTAGTTGAACTCTTGAATTATTAAATATTATGAGAACACATGTTTTATGTCCAATTGGAAACCCTATTTAGAACCTTATTATAGTCATCTGCACAATAAAGGGTAAAAATACCGTTTGGCCCTTTTGTTGGTTTTTCCTTCTAGATCTCCCATTTTACTATATATAGTGATTAACACACAAGATCTCATCTTGGTGTTAAGAATTGATGGGTAGCTAGTCCATCGAACTACTGGCGCCAGTTTAATCACCAAATTTTCTTAAAACATCTAAAAGTGATGATATCACTATAAACTCTTTATTTGAGTGAATGTTCCCTGATGCATGTTTCAATTAATAATTCCAACATTTAGACACTAGATTAATACTATGTAAAAATCCATTCCGATCATATCAAGAATCATAATGGAACACATACGAGTTCACCACTCATCAAGATTATGGTTTATAATAAGTGAATGCTTAAGATGTATGTTTTTATATTAAAGGTACGACCCACTTTATTCTTGAAAACACACTTGATTCCAGATTAATTTAATAGTGCCATTATCGATAACCAACTATTATCATGATATGAAACTCATCATTCCCTTGAAGTAAACTCCTTTACTTACATGGAGATAAATTGCAACACTACAGTCTAAACCATAATCAAGTGACCAACTTGATTATTCAACTGTGAATCAATTAATTCAGATTCTAATAATATACATGTTTCCCATACATCTCTATGTATATGTATATTACTTACAAAAGAATCTTGGTACCTTTTGACCAGATATATAATGCTCATACAGATAAAACCAAACTCTTTTGTTTTATTAATAATAAATATTTTCATTACAAAACTATAACTGAAGAAGATAAAGTTACATGTAAATACACTTGCTTTCCAGGGTATTATATTTACATAACTCCAACAGTTGACTGGCACAATTTCTTAAACTTGCATGAGACTGTATGTGATGAGCTGGTACGATCCTTTTATACGTATATAAGAAAAGAAATTATCGATGGTAAATTAGCAATTGTCTCCTAGGTGCGAGAATGTGAGACTTTATTAACCGAAGAAATATTAAGGAATTTACTGGGCATAAACCCAATTGGACGCACTAACTTTCGAAAGTGGGATGTAGTTGATCTGGATTTGGGAGAAGTTGTTCAATCCATCTGTCTTAATGCTAAAAACACCCAAGATGGGAGACCCTAGTGCAAACAGTTAGATCTTCTTCAGAGATGCCTTGCATCACTTTCTGCCACATCCATTTTCCCATGAAGCAGCTCAGTTGAATGATGTAATTTACTGGACATATATGTTTTCTATAATTTGTTGAAAGGTAATTGGATAACTCCCCCACCCCTTAATGATTATATGGTTTATGTTGGATACGAGTAGTCATAAGAATAGTATAGGATGCTTGCCTTTAGAATTATACTGATCAAGATATTTATGTATTGTGATGTCTCCTTTGATAATCTAGAATAGTACGAGCCTGGTAAGTATCATTCATTAATTCCGCCTCAATTTGGGTATAAGCTGAAAGACAACGTGTGGGTGGAAAAGAAATCTGAAAGGGTAGCAAATGTCTTAGGTCTTGCTCCAAAGCAACAGGCTTCTGTTAATCCTCAGGATGCCAACAGTCTAGTTATCCAATAATAACTGAGGGAGATTCGATTACATTGGGATCAAATGGGTGGCCAAATCAACATAATTCAAAATCAACTTGAAAATATATAGCTTCTACTAAGAACCTTATTAAGTCATTCAAAGAATATTTTCGATAAAACATATACTTTTCTTTAAGTTTTTTGTGAATGATTTTTTTTATGTTGTAACTATTTTTTTTTTTTGGTTTATGCATGTTCATGATTTTACATTTGCATATTTATGCTATTATGAATCTTATTACTTTATGGTTATTATTTTTTATTATTTAGTTTCGTTCCCTTCTTTTTAAAAATGACAAAAAGGGAGGGTAGAAGGAGATATATATATTTTATGTTTTTGTTTTGATAATTTTGAAATGATAAATCTGTTGATGAATTTGTTGATATACTGATTGAAATGCTAAAATCTGTTAAAATGATATATGTTGTTAACAGTTGAAATGCTCTTGTCTTTTGAAATATGTGATAGATACTTGAAATTCATATGCTTGCATCTAAGTTATCTTTCAACAAACGATAGGCTCCTTATGTAACATCCCATCACCTGTGGGAGGCTAGAATAGTAAATATGAGTGATCAATGAGAGCTTAGAAGTGCATTTTTCCATGCTCATGCATAATATGTCATACATATACACGTGAATAGTAAAAGTTTTGCACATGAAAATATTTGTACATGCATTCATGAATGATTCTGGGTATAATTGAATTGAATTGGGATGTTTAGAAATTTAGTGAATTTTGAATTTATCTATAATGGAAATATTACTGATTAGTGGAAATATTGTATTTGTGAATTTTGGTAAATTTGGGATTTACTTTCGGAATTTATAGAGTATTGTGGAAAATAAGGAACAAGAAATTAAAAGATATTTGGAGATAGTTGGATTGTAAAGATAGAAGTAATGGAGTTAGTTTCAAAAGAAACTTAGTTAGAGTCGGACCTTAAGAAAAGTGGCAAGCGTAAAGTTGCCTTTATTATTTGTCAAAAGGAAGTTTGAGTTATTCGAGAAGTAGAGAGGGGGTTTGTTCTTTTCCTATGTTCTTTCATTGTAATCACCTTTTTCGAATTTTCTTCAAACACACAGAGTTTTCCATCAAAATCCTTCTAAGAGATTTCTGTGTTTTTCCCTTTTCCTAAACCAATCCCACCTTGCTATTATCTATTCTGTCCTAAGGAAAACCAGAAGTTGGTTATTTTTCACAGTGAATACGTGATTTCTGCATGGAGTTAGGGCTTGAAGAAAGTTGAAGCTTTTGAAGTCTTCAACAAGTAAGTAGTGAATAAAATTATTATAGTTGTAGATGTTTGAAATAAAGTTGATGAATTATTGTCAGTGCATGATCATGGCATTTACGTATATTTATATTCTTGAATACTGTGTTAAGGGGATGAAAATTATGGATATAGTGTTATTTGGTTTTTGATGGATTGTTATTGATCAGAAGTGTGGAAATGGTTCTTGGAGTTTAAGTAGCAACGAAATGGTGTATAGAGTTAGTGTAGAAGATTAAAGTTTGGAAAGGTGAAACCTGCTCTGTTCCTTCACGGTGTAAGTATGAATATATAGGTGTTTATAGAGATGTTCAAGAAAAAGGTTTTTGAGATTGAGGAGTTTGGATGGTATCATCTGTGAAGACATATCGTCTGTGAAGAAGTATCGTCTTAGGTTGACTTCTGCTTCGTCTCAAGTTGACCATCTGTATCGTCTGTAGAGACATATCGTCTATGATGACACCACATCGTCTATAATGACGTCATATCATCTTAAGAGTTGCTTCGTCTTAAGTTAACTCTGATTTGTCTACTTTTTACTTCGTCTGTTCTTTGTTTCATCTACTTCTTGAATTCGTCTACTTCTTAATTCGTCTGCTTCTTACATTCGTCTGCTTCTTGCATTCGTCTGCTTCTTGCATTCGTCTGCTTCTTGATTCGTCTACTTCTTGCATTCGTCTACTTCTTGCATTCGTCTGCTTCTTGCATTCGTTTGCTTCTTGCATTCGTCTACTTCTGCATTCGTCTGCTTCTGTATTCGTCTACTTCTTGCATTCGTCTGCTTCTTGTATTCATCTACTTCTTGCATTCGTCTGCTATCTGTTTTGTCTTATATGGACAGAACCTTTGTTGATTCTTTCAGCCATAACTTTGTCGTCCGACCTCCAAATGACCTAATTTTTGAAGCGTTGGATTCATAACACATTTCTCTATATCTCCATAATAATTATAGATTTTTTTTTTGACTCAAAAAAGAGTAATCTAATCAAAGTAAGGGTATCGATTGGAAGAGCATGAACTGGATATTTTACCAAACATGTTCTTGTATTTTGATTATATCTGGGCCTATAGGATTCCAAATGAGATAATTTTTGATTTAAAGTAAACTAGAAACATAGGTATAAAAATTGTCTCAAGAAGTCAAATTATGATTCAGCTTCTAAGATGTTGAATTTTTGAATGGAATTTGTACATAGTAAGCTGTTTCTGAATAAGAACAGTCCAAAAATGTTTGAGAAATATCTTCCCAATTACTAAACCAAATTGAGTGATTTTAGTGTCAATGGAATCATAAGATATAGAGGAACACTTTTCTAGAAGCAGGTATGACCAAATTACCTCATTTTCATCTTCTGATTGAACGTGAATAGGAGACCCAAATAGGGTGTCTTGGAAAGATCTGAAGTGCTTCAATGAGAAAAGAATAAAGATTTTAATGATTTTATCAAGGCATAAACCTAAGTATAAATTATACTTAGATGAGTTTTAGATATGAGAATGATTTTGTGATAGGAATTGATGGTAAGATACCCGGGATTGTCATAAGCATGCATTGTACATAATTTGTTTCATATATGTGCATTATTGAACAATTATAATTGTGCAAATTGTGATACTTGTGTATGTTGTTTGATATAGAGGAGCAACTGGAACGTCAACCTCCAGACATTGCCGGTCCATCTAGGCAATAGCATATTAAAACGTATTGTGAGTCAATCTAGATGATTTCCTAGGATGGATTTGTTTTGAAGTGATTTGATCTATTAAACTTCTATATTACTGAATTGTTTGAGAATTGTTTCTGAATTCTGAACTTTAAGTCCGAGGAGTTTAATAGCTGAGCATGTATTGAAAGTGCTTTGATTCGGTATAAATGACATGTTTTTCTCAACGAAAGTTGAATGTCGAGCTTAGGTCCGATGATTATGAGCTTTGTTTGAGCATCCTATGTGATTGTGATATATGAAATATATGTATTTGAAGCATTTCATAAAATGCATGTTCAGATAAAGGCAATGTGACTTGAGTTGCTAGTATGAAGCACTTCCACGTAGAGCCTTGCTCCGTAATTTTTAATTCTGTACGTAGAGCTATACTTCGTAATTCTGTTCTGACTGAGCCCTATGGGCCAGTAATTGTATAAATTTGTGATAAGCACTTGGTCACAACAATAAGAACGAATGTGAGTCTCATACATATATCATTCATATAAGATTGAAATTCATAAATGTTTTGCAAAGCTATATTAAATGACTATATGATATGCCATGTTATGTGAGTATCTGAATAATAAATGTATGTTTAGAATAACTAATTGTGCGATATATGATGTGTATACGTGATCCAGTGAAATCATCAATGATGGTTCACTCATTGAGTTCGCAAAACTTATCAAAAATTGCAATGTGGCTTTTCAGGTAAGATACAGGAGACTTAGTACTTTAGACAGGACTAAAAGGCCCCTTTAGAGAAGTCATGGCTCAAAGGTCGATCAGCTGGAATTTTTGGACAGATTAGTTAGATTGTGACTATTTTCCTCTTTCATGTAGTAATATTGTATTAGGTTTTTAATGATGCACATGTAAGGAGTATTAAAGGACACAAAGTAGACTTTCAGTTTTTATGCAATAAAATGAGGAAAATTTTGGTTTTATAATATTGTGATTTTCTTCTAATGCTTTAATAGTGAATTATGATACCATGCCATGTGAAGTGAATGTAGTGATCGATCGTAGCTCACCCTTATCGTAAGATATGTACCAGAATGACCTTCGGGCGTCTCGATGCGTACCCTGCGGTAAGGGGGCACTACACCTTACTTAGAGGTAGTAAGAAAAGCTCCTTCTAATCATGACTATGAGTAAGGACATATAAAGATTACAGGTATTTTTTGACATCTTTTTCAGTTATTTGATTTTTTTGAAAATATATCTATTATTGCTTGTCATCATCAAAAAGGAGAGATTGTTAGCTCAAGGCTTTTAAATTAATAATTTTGACAATAACAATCAATAATATTTAGTTTGATTTCAAAATTCAATTTTATTAGATTATCTTATTTATCCTGAAAGATGACGATATACAAAAGGTTATATAACTTAGTTATCTCTTTAAATAGATTTTTTTTTTCTTATTTTATAGGGATCAATCTAACAAACTCACTTTGATAGTAAGAAACAGTTACAACAAATCTGGAATGGATAAGCTCCTATCGTTTTTGTACAAACAAAATATCCTTCTATTTAACCAATTCGATAGTGGCTTCGAAGACATAATCAAAGGATTATTCAAATAACCAGATATTTGAAGATTCTATAAAAGATAATGGGAACGACTTTTTAATGTAATCAAAGTTGATTCAGTCAATTAGTCGATATTAAATTTGAAGCAATGACTAGTTGAAGGGAATTTCTGTTTAAGGAAGAGCTACTGCATTTAATAACACATCAAATTTCATAAATACATCAGTAGCATCATTACTTATTCTCAAAAAGTTACACTTATACCTTCTGAACGTTAGAAAGTGAAAACACTCTGTCGAGAGAGAGATCAATATTCAATGAAAGTCATATTGAGCAAATCTTAGTTTCATTTATTGAGAGCTTATAGAGGCTTATTAAATACTACTAGTGTGGAAGGTTAAAGAACCTTGAAAAATATATACTTGTGAGCTTAGAGAGGTTGTTCAAATTACTACTTGGAGATTTATTAGTAAAACACTCAAATTGAACACTTGGGGACTAGATGTAGGCTTCTTTATAAGTTGAATCAATATAAATTGGTTGTATCATTGTTTTCTCTTTCCTTAACTCTTAAATTTTTGTGTTTTAGTAATTGTTGTTTTCAATTTGCAAAAGGCCCCTTTTCATTTAAAATTTTAACAGGCTCCTATCATTTATACAAATTGATAGTAACTTATAAAAACTTTCAAGTTATACATAATTCACCCCCCCCCCCTCTTACTTATGTTTGCTTTATCATTAACAAGAGATTGTGGCTTGATAAAACTACAAATATCCACAGGCATATGTTGTAGAGGCTTGGTTGCTCGCGAAAGTGACGCCTTTAAAAATCTCTTTCTTACAAATTTTTTTAGTAGACATATCTCATACAATTGATTCAGGTGGTTGATTTTCGGAACTCCTTTCACCATATTCTTTGCTTCCAGCATTTTAAGCCCTTCAAAGTTGAGGTTCCCGAATCTCATGTGCCAAATTCGTAAGGATCCTTGACATAAACTTGTGAACACTTCACTTCGGTTGTTTTCACATTTAACATGAACATTAGGTTTTTCTTCACGACAACTTTAACAATAAATTTATTATCTTGATTTCAAAGCCACAAATAATTTTTCTCCATTTTCACTTTGTTCCTGCTCTTTAAAAGTTAGTCAATGCTCAAAATATTTCTCTTCATTTTTAGGATGTAATAGATATTATGGAGAATTTTATTATCTTCTTCTTTGGTGGCCAGAATCATCGAGCCTTTTCCCTTAATCTCCACCTTTGTATCATCTCCAAAAGGAACACCCCTAGTAACTTTTGTATGAAACTCCACAAATTTGCTTCTGTCTCCTTTCATGTGGTTGCTTGCACCATTGCTAAGATACCCCTTGACATCTTTTTCTATGGAGCCTTTTTTTTAGAAAACAAAAGATTACCTTCCACCTCCTTATGCCCGACAAAGTTCGTCTGCTCATCATAACTCTTAGTTTGACATTCCCAAGAATAGTGATCATTCTTCTCACATGCTTAACACTCTACTTAGCTTTTATCCTTTCTCCAATTATTATTTCTTCCTCATCCACAACCTCTTTGAGAACTCCTGTTTTCACCTTCATAAAATGAATTTTGCTCACCTTTTTCTTGATCACAACCATAACCCCAGCCACAACCTTGACCTCTACCACGACCTCGACCTTTTTCTCCTTTGTCATTTCCCTTATATTAAAGGAAAATTTTGCTTACAAAACTTACTCTAAAGGTTCTTATTAGGTCCTCTTCATTTTTTCTTCATGAGCTAACAATGATCCATTTAACTCGTCGATGGCTATGGACTTTATTTCCTTCAATTCTTCAATTGCCACCACCACATGATTGAATTTCACGTTAAGAGAGTGCAAAATCTTCTCTATTACTCTTGCATCCTCAATCTTTTCATCAAGTAGCTTCATTTGATTCACCACTACCACCAATACTCAAGTAAAATAATATGCTATGGACTCATTCTCCTTCATCAAAATCATTCAACCTTTATAGTTTAGAGTCACACCTGCTTCACCCTATCAACTCTAACCACAAACTCTTTAGGATTTGCCATGCATCCTTGGCTCTTGTCTCATTGGCTGTCTTCTCAAACATGTCACCATCTAGCCCTTGATGAATAATTGAGAGTGCACTTTAATCTCTCTTCTTTACTCACTGCCAAGCTTTTACTTTAGCCATTGTTGCAGTATAATCATTAGAGGGATCTTCATATCCCTTCTCGACAATGTCTTATGAGCCATGAGACCCAATTATGGACTTCATGCATATTGCCTATCGATTTATAGTTTGTTTTGGTTAGTTATAGGTATGGGAAAGTGATATTAGTTTTGGTCATCATTTTAACAAAGCTCTAAAACCATTATATCATTATGTTGGAAGTTACAGCGAGTTAAAAGTATAGATTCTTAACATAAATGAGGAAGAAGAAAAGAAAAGGTTAACTGAAAAAATTTTATTTCTATATTTTAATTTCTTATCTCCTTTTTTATAAATTTAAACATAAGCTATTAATAAAAAAAAATATGTGCATAATATAATTTTAAACAAACATGTATTATATCTGAGAAATCTTTAATAAAATAACCATAGCTTTCTTTAGAAAACTGTGGTGAACCTGAAACTTGCACTATTTAAAACTAGAGTTAAATAAGTTTTAAATCCATATTTATACCAACAAAAATATTCATTTTCCTTCCCAAAACATCCTTTACATTCACCGCTATATGTTTAATTTGTTGAAAAATTCTCTGCACACACATGAAAGTTCCCTGATAGGCCCTTCTCCATCTGCTCACTAGTCTACCTTCTTCTTCTTCGCTGCCATGTCTACCTGATTCTGTTTGGCCATAAGCCGTGTAGCTAGGCTAAGTAACATGGAGATAACTGAGCTTTTGGCCTAAGTTGAGTGGATCAAGTCAGAGTCTGTGCCATCAAGATGACCAATTGCCGGTGACATTCTGACAGCAACTCGATCCGCACCCATGGCTGCGACTACTGCTTCAACAACCTGCAACAAGAATCTACAACGGTCACCGATTGATCCACCATACTGTTCTGTTCTCTCATTGATCCCATCCTTAAAAAATTGATCAATACGGTAACCGTGAGCCCCATGAGTCTCAACGCCATCAAAACATGCGCATCAAGTGAGAACGTGTGTTTTCATTATAGAAACATTGGTAAAGGTAAACTCGAGAAGTTCCTTTCTTTCAGGTTGGGAAAAAACAGTGCATTAATGCATGCCAAATCCTAAATATAAGCAATCTGCGAGTTTGTTGAACATTAACGGCTTCCGAAGCCAATTATCTTTGACAATAGGGCACTTTCCGGTTTACTGAGATCTCCTATATGACATTACATATCAACTCATCAACTACCATGTTGTTTCCTCAGCAAGAAAAGCCGTAGATCATAGTTGATTGTTTTGACGAACAATGGCACAACTCAAGCACAAAGATCTTATCTCGTCTGAATGTGGGCCAGAGATAATCATGAGCAGGGAGGCTTTTCCAGCTAGCAATCTAACAACTAGCTACCGAAAAGACACAATGATACTCATCCCATGTGTTGCCAAGTAAAAAGTGAATCACGAACAAAGTCTCATCATGATTTCAGGAAAGTTCAGACAGAGTATATTTATGGTTTCCACAAATGTGTATCAGAGCATCCCATTTTTGCAATGTCTGATGAGTTTATGTGCAGAGTCTTGTGACAAGCAACCAAAGAGAATAGCCAAATTCACACTAATACTGGTTGAGGCTTTGGGTATGACTTATGAGGATAGCATCAGAATTCTCCACCTGATTGAGATGGCCTGGCTTCGATGATTAATTAATGAACTCACAACATAAATCAATGTAATAGCACATATCTAAGTTCCCATAATATACCAACACAAGATCAGTACGAGTATTGATACAAAAAGACTGGAATGGTTGGCATAAATCAGTTATCAAGTAGATGCAAGAACGTACCCTCCTGAGACGCACGCCGCACAACAATTGACAGAGAATGATGGCATGAAGTGCGTCTACCAGTTTCTTGTATGCCTCCACTTGTTCTTCTGAGCATGTACCATCAGGTACATACATGAGGGCATTGAATCTCAGACACTCCATCACTAAATCCCCTTCACGTCAGAAATCTACATGGAAGACCAAGTAGTAGTGACATTATTTTTCATGTTCTGTTCATAATCAACTTTGAAATCCCAGTTGGAAAATTAAGTCAAAATTTTTGTAAATGTTTCTCATTTCTGTAATAAACACGCGACCTCGTTAGTCAACTAATCATGAGTCACCAACCGCATTACTTACTAGTCATCACCAGAATTAATCAACTAAATAAGGTAGAAAACACCCTTTTAACTTCGTTTGAAAAAGACTAAAATTACGATGCCTTTCAAATTAAGGTTTTGCTAAAGTAATGAGCAATTCATTTCTTTTCCGGATGATGTTTATATTCACTTACCTGCACAATTATCTGCCACTTTAACCTTAATTTCCTCGACAGCAACACTTTTGACCCCACCCGCAATATCATATGTAGTCTAAATTCCCGTTCTCTTTCCGCAAGTCAATACATTATTAATGCTGATGTAGATAACTGGACATTAATATAACCTTCTAAAGTCAAAACTTCAGACATCAAAAGAGACCATTTCCAAGTTGACTTTAGTGTATAGCCAAGCCAATCTGTTCAGACCCATGAAACTAGCCAATAAGAGATAAAAGCAGCTTATGCTAATGACTAGGGGGATACGACTAGGTAGTATGTAGTTTTCCGTAGTATCCATCCAATTTTTTATTATTTTTATTATATTAGCAGGATGACCGAGTGTAGTACTCGAACCTGGCCACCGTAGGAATCCCAATTAAACAGCCTGGATCTCGTCATCGGAGCAAGTACCACCTTGTTGCCACCACCACAACCAAAAAGTCTAGTAAGAGGACAATTCGATAAAAAATCTAAATTACGTGTTTAGATGGTCATTACACAGAGTCACGAGATAAGTCTGAGAAAGCCTCTAACTGATATCTCACAGAGAGAATCATATTTGCTGTAAGCATCAAGCAGAGAAATAACAATTTGATAACAAAAACTAACGTGTGAGGGGGTTGAACTTTCCCACCTGATAAGGAGAGAAGAGGGTGGTGGTCATTTTTGTTTCAGTTTCAACCATTTTTTTATTATCAGAACTGACGCTAAAATTCTGATTTTATCTGATACGAAGCAAAAAAGAAAAACAAATAGCGCCAAAGCTGAAGTGGGTCGAAAACAGATGCAGAATTCTTGCAGGAGAAGTTGAGTGAGTGGACGAGAATTTGGAGTTTCAGGTCCGATCACATGCTCTCTCTTTTCTTTTCTTTGTTTTTCTCTCTTTTTTTTTTTTTGGCAAATGATAAATAAATTGAGGTTAAACGACAAAGTACAATGTTGACCAGGAAAGATAACAGTTGGATTTGGGCACAGCTACGAACCCTCCCTCAAGTCTTTCAAGTTCCAATATTAAGTTTGTGCTCACGTCACACATGTGCCAATATTCGTAATCTAACCCCAATATTAAGATCACATAATGAAATATTCCGTTACTCGTTATACTACTTGGTTAAGCTTTCAACGTTCTAAAGTGGCAACACGTGCCTATATGCTGCCGTGTGAATGCAATTGCACCATGATCTGATACAGAAAGTTAGTTTAATCTATTTATTGTCGACATGTAAAGTATGAAATCATTAGAAAACATTTCTTTTTGTCTTTTTATTTGCCCCTATCTGGGTATGTGCCCAACTCTATCCATGATTGATAAGAATGGCCTGTCAAGTACCGAAGATCCAAGTAGCTCACTAGTAGCAGAAGGATTGCTGTTATAGTTATACACCACAAAGCCTAGTTATTTGTATGAACAATGACATAAGGATTCAGACATCAAATTGAGTGGTCCCTGTCCCAAACCAGGAGTAGATATAGGAAAGCACTACCTTGTCACTTTCATCATTTCAAATGATATTTCCTTTTTCGACTCTCAGAACTGTCTGATGCAAGGTATGAATGAAAACCTGCTTGTGTGTATCGTGGCATCCCTTGACTAAGACTTCTACATTATATTTCTATTTTAGTGAAGGATTTCATTGGATAAACAAATGTCAGGGTCGACAACTTGGAAAAGGAAGACCGCAGAAGTATTCTTCTTATTCTGATCTCTTTCAGTCAGACCCCGTCACTTGAGAAGGGAAAATAATATAATTAATTAACAGGGGTCGATTCGTTTTTGGATGGTTCATTGACTTGATTCGTTGTCAGTTATTGAATCTTGGGGCTTTTAAAAAAAGTATTACGTATAAAACCAAATCACCACGGCCTGATCCCATGCGTCCTTTTAAGAAACTCTTAACTAAAGGTAAGTTTCCCGTTCATGCCCTGGGATATATATTTTTAATCTTGAAGATGAGTTCACGCAGTCACTTAAGTTACAAGGGGTCTCATATAATTTGATATGTGAAGATAGGAGGTTCGCGTCAAGTGATGAGGGTAAGGCTCAAAGCTTATGAGATGTTATCCATTTTTTCATATGGAATTATTTTGCTTTTTAAGATGACAGAAAGAAAACAGGGGTTTTAACAAACGCCATGTATAATTTCCTGCAAACCGAAGACAAAAGGCTTCTTGATGGGGTTGGGTTTGACAAAAGGGTAGAGAAATGAATAATAGGAAGGGCCTTTTGTAAATAGCAATGAAAGCCTAAAGCCACAAGTTTCGCCGCTTGAGTGCCATGAATCATAGCACGTACACATGCAATATAATAACCAAAGCAAGGAACTTGCCGACTGCGCCTGCAACCAAAAGACCCTTCACCTTCCTAAATATTAATCACAAATGATTTAAAATTAGCCTACAGAATAAAATGTTTGATAATAATTCATGCTTATGCCATTCCTCTCCATCTCTCTGTATTGGGAAATTGATTGAAGTGTAAGCTAGAGGTGGGGGTGTGAGTAACCAAATGGGAATTTAAAGATGGACGGAAACAAACACCCACCAACCCAACAACATTAACATAAACAGCAAAATTTGTGTCTCGCAAAATTTCTAAAATCCACGGGTATAAGGACAAAAGCCCCTCACTTTCCTTTTCGTTTTGTTCTGTTTTCTTTTCCGACCTTTTTGTGTCCGTCGTGCATTCATCTCTCTTCTTACGACAATCTAATTAACCTTCCATTAATTTAATTTTAACCCATTTTTTTCTATTTTCCTCTCTCTCCCTCTCTCTCTCTCTCCTTTTTTATGTGCAAAGAAGATAGACTCGAGCTTCTTTGTTATGGCCGTCTGAAACTCATTACCCTTGCGCGCCTCTCTTTCTTGCTGATTTTTCTTCGTTTGTAGCTTCCTGAAGGTGTGTTACTTTTTCCCTTTTCAATTCCCTGCTATTATCCTTTCATTTCCCATATAATTTGCTTTTCTTTGATTTGTCTTCTCTTCTTTTTGGTCTTTGCTAAGCTAGAATCATTCTTTTCTCCCTTTTCGTTAAAATATGTTTTGAAAAAAACTGATCTTTACCTGGTCGTGTTTCCTATGGATTCTCTTACTCATGTAACTGATTGTTAATTATCTGGGTGTCTGAAATCGACGTTCGTTACAGGATATAAACGTGCTTTTTTTTTTTCTGCCGATAGTTATCTTTTAACTTAAATTTCCGTATGGAGCTTTTTCGTAACTGACTAAGTTTGGTGGAAGGGAAGTGACTGAATCACAGTTCAGACATAGATTTATTTGCCCAGATATTGCTGGAATGGTGCATGTATTCTGCTGGAAAAAAAAAAGTTGCATATTTAGGATAGAAGTTGAGTTGAGTTTTTTATTTTTAAGGTTTTGTTTTCACGCTTATTTTTGGGATTTACAGGAAACAAAAACAAACTTTTTGACAGATTATCCCTCTAGTTGCTAAGGTTTCCACAGTATCTTTTAATAATTTATATGTTGGTGGAAAAGTTTCAGCTCCCGAGTGTTTTATCTTTCTTCAGTTGGGATGTTAGATTTTATAAGCTTAAGAATTTGGCATGTAAATCTCTATCTTATGTATTTGCATGATTCGGCTGTAGTGGTGCTGTATGAGGATGGCCAGTAGTGAAGAGACCAGTAGCCCTAGTTGGAGTGCTCAATTTTTCATGCAGACTAAAGAAGATGTTGCAAGAGCTGTTGCTGCAGCAGCAGCTGCTGCAACCGCTCCTCGATCACCACGGCCCTCTGTAGTGTTCTCGTCCAAAGATGATCAGGGTGATAGCCACTTCCTGAAACTGCAGCGCCAACTTACAAGGGTTCTAAAAGGTTTTTCATCTCCCCCTCCTGAAGTGAAAAGTGAAGCTTATAATCCAGAAGTTCTAACTAGCCAAAAGCGTCAATGGGCAAGCTTTCAATTACAGTACTTGGTAGGTGAAGTGAATTAGTTTGATGCTCAATCTAGTTTTCTGTGTAGGGATGACTCGTAACAACATTCTGTTGTGAAGCCTTTTTGTTTCAGACGCCTCCTCAACATTTCCATTATTTGTTTAATGTTGCTGCTGCCAGCTAAATTTAAATTCTTTAGTTACTGATAGTTGCTTACCTCCTTTTAAATTGTCTTTTGGGTGCTCAAAGTTGTATTACTGATATAAGTTTACCTTTTCCTGTTATGTATTTTTTTTAATACATTCTGTGTAATGGAAAAGGCTGCAGCTTCAGCTTCTATTATTTTCATAACATCTCTATTATTTAAGTTTTCAGGATCATAAGTCTCTAAAGGAACCGTCAAAGCTTTTTGAAAGCATGGTAGTTGTAGGTCTTCATCCTAATTGTGACCTCCAGGCTCTTCAAAGGCAATATGTAGGTAGAAAATCTGAAGTATCTGGGAGGTTGCAAAGTGCACTTGGCTGTCAGAATCAATCTCGCATAGAGCCCATTCTTGAGCCTCAGGTGCCTTTTAGTGCCAAAAATGTTCAACGTGTACTTCTGTCTATGTCACTGAAATTTCAAACATTTCCTGATTCTTAGTTTTTTACTTTCAGGTCTTATTTGTTTACCCTCCAGAAAAAGAGCTACCACTCAAATATAAGGATCTTTTGTCTTTTTGCTTCCCTGGAGGCCTAGAGGTTGGTTTCCACTGATTGTTTTTCCCATGTCCTTTGCATTTGTGCACGCTACTTTGATTTACTTATTCTCTCTCGAGTTTGAAACATGGTTATTCTGATTCTTTCTAGGTTCGTGCTGTTGAGAGAACCCCTTCAATGAGTGAGTTGAATGAAATTCTTCTAGGCCAGGTACATATATGACATTTTCATGTGAATTCTTGAGTATTTATGTATGTATTTAAATGTATATGTATGTTTATTTATTTTATTATATTTGATGGAGATAGCATTCCACCTATTGTTAACATTTTCATTGATCTTTTGAACTTTGAATTTCCTCTCCTATTGCATGGTTTAATGACTGAAATTAAAGCTTACTTGTATGCACAACTGTAGCTTTTCAATTAAAGCAGTTGGTTGGGTGATGTCTTCTTCACCAATTAGCCCTTGGATTATAAATCATCATATTTGTTATTAACTTCTTTCTTTGGCTTGCACCACCTGGCAAAATGATTAACAAATGGCCGTGATCTGGAATCTTAGGAGTACATTATTTATTGAATCTTGCTAATGATTCAAATTTGTTAATGTCATATTCTCACAATTATTTCTCATCTAATTAATAATTGTGTGCTTATTTTGCAGGAGCACCTTAAACAAAGTGATCTGTCATTTGTATTCCGGCTACAGGTGACCTTAATATATGATGCTTCTTTATTTTTTATTCTTTTTTATTCCATTTGGTTGAATACGATATCTGGCAAAAAAGTTTGTGTGACCAAATAAACATTTTGCTGGTCCATGGACAGGGGATTCTGTATATGCAAAATGCATTGCAATTTATATTCTGTTTTTTCAGAGGGTAAAAGATTAGATTTGATATCTATCCTATAATCATCATTTTTTTTTCTTTGATGTCCTGTTTTGGAATTGGTAGTAAATTGTCCCATCTTCCAACAGATCTTAGGGTAACTGGGAGAGTTTGATGCTTTAGGTGCCACAATTATATGTTTCATTTATTTTGAATTTGACAGAAAATTATGTCTTCTTGATATATGATATACTTTAGGGAGACTGAGTATCATTCAGGAGTTGACTGATTTCCCATTCGTTAAATTTGCTTTTTAACCTTGTATTTTTGTCATAGGTTGCTGATAATTCAACACTGTATGGGTGCTGTGTGTTGGTTGAAGAAATTGTTACAAAACCTTCTGGATTGCTCTACATGATCTCAAATAAACAGTCTACCTTCCCAGCTTTGAGCCGTCATATACTAACTACTCGGAGATGTTACTGCATTCTGTCAAGGCTTCCATTCTTTGAATTGCATTTTGCTGTTTTGAATAGGTGTGTCTGCAATTTAAATTCTGGTTTGTCAAATTCTAAGTTCACTCTGATCAACTATTGATTAGAGTTCATGTTTATCAAGTAAGCTCCTTTCGGTGGATATCTATGTATTAATATGGATGATAATACACAGTAACATCTAAATATTAATCCTTATTATGTTATGGACTTGTGTTGTAGTATCTTCACAGAGGAAAGGCTGGAACGGTTGACGAAAGATAGTGGTTTTCTGGACCTAGAACCCTTAGAGGGCATCAAGGAAGAAAAATCAAATGACAACTTGGATTCTGAATCATTGAACTACAAAGGTGCAGAGGAGATTATGGATGGATCAGTTGAAATTTCGGAATCACACTTGAGAGATTCTATTGTGGGAGTTGGTATTAACAATGGAAATCAGCTGGACCATCAACTTGTTCAGGGGCATATTCATTTATTGAACAAAAGCATTAAGAATAACATTGTTGTTCCAGTTGATTCTGAGACTGAAATCCTCTCATCTAAAGGAGAAGCTGGTGGTGTAAACTCTGAAGATTATAACATTGATGCCGATGATTTTTCATCTAATAAACAAACTGGAGATAAACGTTTACCAATTGCTGTTCTTCCTCTCCTGCGATACTGTCAATATGAAAGTTCTGAATCTTCATGCAGGTATGATATATGTTAAGCTGATGGGGATTCTTATAGTGGACTTTGTATTTTTCTGTCTTTGGTAAATGTATATTACATGTGCTTGAAGCCTATTGTTTGGAAAGATGGTTGGTGAGTTTTTGTTCTGTACAAACATGACAATAAAGCTGATATGGCTTGAGCCGCTGAAAGCTGCCAATTCCAGTAGTCTCTTGGTTGAAATTTGATATAATTTTTATATATTGTTTTGGAGGTTGTTGATTAGTTGAGAAGAGTTAATGTCTTGAGCGTATAAGCTATTCTTTAAAGAATGTTAGCTGGCATTAATTTGGTGTGTACTTGTGAGACATTTGTGCATGTTGGGATACATGAGTTATATATGTGATTCTCATCATCTGGGTGGAAGCAATGTTTTGTTATTAAGTGGGTCTAAAATGCTCTTTATGCAGCTACCAAGGTTCTCCTAGTGAAGATAGGAACTTCAGGAGTGATGTTGATGATACAGAAACAGAGGAGGCATCCTTTTCTGGCCAGGAAGATTCAAATGATAACATTGATATTCTTGAATGGGCCAAGGTCTGAATCTTTTTTTATATGGAAGTGTGTAGATGTTTCTAGGCAGTTACTATTGTTAATTGACTACCTTTTCTGGTTTTAAATTTTCTTTCTTCTTTCCTTTTTCTCTAGGCAAACAACCATGGATCACTGCAGCTTTTGTGCGAGTATTTCCGATTACATTGCCCTGCCAGGGGTTCAACTCTTAGATTCCACCCTCTGGAACACCTTCATCCCTTGGAATATCATAGACCTGATGAGACAGTTCTACATATTGCTGGCTCAACAATTGATCTGAGATCATGCAGTACCAGCCTGGAATTTGCAGAGGTAAGGATACTTTGCTCGTGGGAGTTAGATACTTTCTCTTTGTGATCATGTGTTGGGACTTTTTTTGTAATGGGAACATTTTTAATGCAATAAGCAGCATGCTTTTTGTATGTGGAACTTTTTGACTTTCTTCTCTCATGTAATGCCTCCTGTTTGTGTTGTTTATCAGGCACACAGCGCTTTGATGGCGGAGGAGGAAGCCGTTGCATTGTCAACATGGGCTGTTGCATGCATATGCGGATCCTTGCGACTTGAGAATGTATGATGTTCGTGAAACTTTTCGATATAAACACTTGATATTTGCTGTAAAAATCCTATAAATGCTTTGCGTGCCTAATTTTATTCGTTTATTAAAGCAACATTCTTCTTTGCATACACAACATTTGTTTGCATATAGGGCAATCGTATATTGAATATGAACTTGTGTATATTCCTTTAATTACTTAGTAGAATGCAATTTGCAAATGAAAGCAAACACAACAAAATTTGGGGCTGTTACCTTCTCTTGTTTTGCTTCACTTAGTTGACCAAATACTTGTCCCACATATCTCGATTTAGGTGGGTCATTTGCTTTATGCTCTTTTATTCAGTTTATATGTTGCCCAGAAATTGCTGAATTATAATTTGGGTGGTAATTTTCTGTGGCTGTAGGTGTTAACATTATTTGCAGGAGCACTATTGGAAAAACAAATTGTGGTGGTTTGCTCAAATTTGGTATGTTTCCTGCGCATATTGTGTGATCGTAATGACTTCCTGTTGGATTTTAAAGTTGACATAAATTGGCTGTATTAACTTGATCTCCTACCTGAAGGAGTATTTCTATTTTCCAAACAAACCCTGTTGAATCTTTATGTGTACTTGCTCCTACAAATCATGAACTTCTTGATTTGATATTTTTCTAATTCTTTTTTTTGCAGGGTATCTTATCTGCTTTAGTTTTATCTATTATTCCTTTAATTCGACCCTACCAATGGCAAAGCCTATTAATGCCGGTATGGATTTTTTCTAGCCTTGCTTTTTACTGAGGTATTGGTCTTATTCTATTCACTACCCTGGCTTATTTGTTTTCTCTATTTGATTTGTTAGATCTTGCCAGATGACATGCTTGATTTTCTGGATGCACCTGTTCCTTACATAGTAAGTATTTTGTTGCAATTCAGAATGTATTCATCATCAAGTCCCGTTGCTATTAAATTGGCCCTGGGTTTCCTTTGAAACCAAAAGGGAAATAATATTACGGTAGGGCATTAGTATGTGGTCTTTTCTATCTTGCTTCAGTTACCAATAAATGGTTGTGTGTTTAGGTGGGTGTAAAAAACAAAACAAGTGAGGTGCAGTCAAAGTTGACTAATGTTATTCTCGTCGATGCTAACAAGAACCAGGTTGGCATTTTCATTTACTATTTTATATGTGCATTTTTTCGTTAATTTATATGAGACAGATTTAACCATGAGTCTGATGATTTCTAGCTTGTTTATTTTCCCTCCATCTGGGAGTTATCTTCTCGCTCTAAAAAAAAAATTGTTGATGATATGTCCCTTGGGGGAATGCTATACATGCGATAAAAAAGAATGTTGTGCCGGCTTATATAACATGGTTCATATGTCACACAGACACTCTCTCACTAGCTACTTAAGCTTAGGTCTTTCCTTGTTAATGATGTCCCTGCCCTCTCCTGGTGAAAAAATGTTAACTAAATTCGAAGTAAAAAGTCTAGTCTGAATTTCTTACATCAAGTGCCAACTGCTTTCGCTACTTTAATTTCTATGATCTGTCTGTCTAACGTCTTTGCCTTTGTTTCTCTTTGGCCTTTGTTTTTGTGTTGGTGGATTGGTGGTGGAACCCTCAAAATGCTTCTGTAATTTTCACGGATCTTTTCGTTTGTCATCTGGCTATATGATTATCATTTTTTTTTTGGTCTCATCTCTTCAGAACACTCATTTAGTTTAATTATCTAATATATTTCTCATTTTTTTTATATGATAGGTACGGTCACCAAATATTCCACAATTGCCAAAACAAAAGGAGTTGTTTTCATGCTTAAGTCGTTATCATGCAAAACTAGTGGGAGAAAGTTTTCTGGCAAAGAAAAGACCAATGTACGAGTGTACAGATGCACAGGTGTGCTTCTACTTGATACTTTTTCTTCCCTCTATTGTGATGATTCCTCTTCTTTTGATGTGGATTTCTATATTTGAACATATAATGCTATCTATCACATATTCCCTGAAGTTTAGAAACCATTGTGGTATTTAGTTGAGTTTCCTTGAAATTTATTGTGGTGTTCTTAAATCTTTTATTGATACATGTGCCTAGTTGTAGTGTTTTTTCTGTACTGAGATGGCTAGATTGCTATCTTCTTAGCACATTGAAACATGAAAGATCCTATTTGTATAAGGACTAGAATCCTTTTTTCCGTAGGTAGATCTATATTCATTTGATAGTTGTGGAGTGTCATCCGCAAGGCTGATGTTTAGGAATGACCATTTTAGGTTTTTTTTTTTGGGCAAGGACATGACTTTAGGAAAGTATAGTTGCATCTACTCTTCGTTTTCAAATATTTGCAACTTTGATCACCTTGCATGTTAGCTGTACTTGGCTTCATATTTTGTTTGTGCTTCCATTATGGCCTTATGCCTCTACCTTCATAAACCTTTCCACATGTTGCTGAACTTGATCAGTGTAACTACACTTGCTAAGTTTTGTTATAATACTTTAGCTCTTCCATGTTTCTTCTTAGTCATGATAATTCCTTTGATATTGTGAATTTGCCTTATGTTCTGTTACTTGTTTTCATTCTCAATTTTGCTTATATTGGTCTATCGGCATCTAAATGTTGCATTGAAAAATGTTCTACAGGGTTCTTGTATAATAGTTTTCACTTTTGATGCTTGGAATTTTGGAGTAACATTTTGAGCAAATGTTTCCACTAGTTGCTTAACCGTCTTTTTGGTGTGGATTTGTCCTGTATGTGTACGATTGTTCCAGGTTCAAGCTGCCAAGGGCTTCCTAGAAGTGTTGAGATCTTACTTGGATTCCCTCTGCTCTAACCTGCGCTCACACACAATTACAAATGTACAATCCAATAATGATAAGGTCTGTCCTTTCCTTAGTTGGTGCTTTTATTCCAGCTTTATATCTTGAATTTCTGCTGGATGATAGTCCCCAGCTGACAAGTTTGAACACAATAAGCTGAATTTCTTTTTGTGGTTAAACATTATTTATCAGATATGAAATGAGCTCTCGAAAATTATGTTCAGGGATGTGCTGAGTCTTACAGAGAAATGATACTTTAATAGAACAAGGAACTTATTATGCACTGTAATTTTCCTATTAGCACCTGGATGGTTATCAGAGTATGTATGCATTGAAAAATCACGTGCACACACAAACAGAAAAGGAGGGTGAAAATGATTAAGCAACTAACCAATTTGATGATATAATTTTTTGGTGTAATAATTCCACATTCTAGTCCATGAAATCTTGTTGTCATTTGAGTAATATCTGAGTATATATCTTGATACTAACTGCAATGCTAGCTTGTGTTACATTCATCAACCCTGATTGTTTGATGAGCACAAGTTTTATTGTTGAGCATATGTTAATAATATTATCAAGTGATATGACTGGCTTCTGTCCCTTTCCTTCTAGGTATCATTGCTTTTAAAGGAGAGTTTCATAGATTCCTTCTCTAGTCGTGACAGACCATTTATGAAGGTTTGTTTCTCTTGACATTCTTGATTTGCTTAAAAAATTTCTACTGATTCATTTCAACAATCAGAAATTGCTAAAAGTCATTGTTCTTGCTTACAATTGCTTTCAGAAGTCTTTTCATTAAACTATGATTAAAACTGTAAGCTGAATAATTTTCCCTTTCCTTCTTGTCCAAAACAGCATTTTGTGGACACACAGCTCTTCTCAGTACATACAGATCTTGTTCTCTCATTTTTCCAAAAGGAGTAATGCTTTTGTTAATCAGAAGTTATATTTACCTCTTGTACCTTGAGGAAAAAGTATATACGCATAACAGTTGGCAAAAGGCGGACCAATATAGTCCCTCTGATATAAAACGGGAAGACCAGGCTGCTTAGTTGAAACTGGGCACAAAGGTTGGGTTTTTGTTTGCTGTGGGTAGACAGGCTTAGGTGATAGTCTTATAGAAAATGCAGTTTGTAATGCTATCGATATGTTACTTTGTTTATGTTTAGAATTCTCTTCATATGAAAGTTTTGCTTATCCAATCTCTCTTTTGTCTCCATTAGCTTCCCTGAATTGTCCATCTAAAATCCGACCAACAGATTCGCCTGATTTGTATAATCTGAATCCGCAGATTATGCACACGAATCCGCAAATATTTTGGTTTTACAGGCACAGATTAACCTTATTTCACATATTATACTGTAATCTTATCTTAGTCTTTGGCATCATCCCAAGCCACATGTATGTTGTCCGATTACAACTTGGTACGGTACAACCAGCGTGTACAATGGTTAGATGTGTTTTTTTCACGTGAAAATCTCTCGTGCCCTGGCGTGTCCGAACGTGGGAGTATAGCAAATGATGGTTTCCAGACTCCTCCTTGAATTGCTCAACGTAGTTCTGAGGCGCCGTAAACTCGTTAATCTGAGATGGTCGAAGTTCTGAGTTTGTATGGCAGGGGCATAAGTGAATCCATTTAATAGTCAGATTAATACCGTTATCTGACAATCGAAGTACCAAGCAAGTTTAGAACAGAACAAAGTTAATCTGGACTTGAGAAGCAAATAAAGAGTGCGATAAGGTATTAGTGTTAGGGTGGATCTTGAATCTTGACGGTTATAATGCATTCATTTGTCCTATGGCAGCGTATTTGTATCCGGCTGCCAAATACCAACAACAGGTGGGGGAGCTCTCTGTCCTGCAGTTATGGTGGTAGCTAAAACAAGTAGCTGCCTAGACTTTAGGAGGAGGAGGAGAGTATAAGTATATTGGACGAACAGAAGAACAGTGTGGACCATGCGCTGCTATTGTTGACTTTGCATGTGCTTGTACTTCTTAAGAGGGGAGGGTATAATCGGAGTCGGAGGTGTTGTAATGATCTCTTGCTGGTGGGAATCGTGGTTCAGAATTTGAGACATTGATTCTGTTTCCTACCAATCGAGGATTGTAAGCCACAAGTGATTCTGTTTCCTACCAATCGAGATTGTAAGCCACAAGAAAGCAAGTCCTTCACCTACTTTGGTGGCCACCATTTACATTCTCTTTGAAGTAAAAAGAATAGTACACCATGCACATGCATCAGCAATCTCTTGGAACAGTTTCAATTGAATTTATGATTAGTCAACCCTAAACTAACTTACGTGAAGGGATATAACTTTAAACACTAAAGGGTTGTATTTTATAAAATAAATAAATTATCTTTTTTTTTTTCTTTTGGTTCTTCATAAGTGCATTAGATTAGACTCTGTGAAAAATGAAACCAAGAACTTAGTATAACTCGGAGACTTCATGCTTATCGTTGTCATATCGAACAGCAGGGGGGTTTAGTATATAGAAAAATCGGCCAAAAATATGCTTTGTAGGTGTTGAAAACGAAAGTGAAAGGAACATGGATCTGAATAGCCCATGCCCATCCAATCAAAATCTGATACGGGTCTTTTATGGTCCCGGAGGGAGGGAGTGAGATGATGCAGAGGTTTGGTTTGGGAAATGGAGGAGGACTAAGAAAGAAAGTTGCCAGTTGGGGATTTTGAAACCAAGAAACGCACCTGAGGAGGATGTTGGTGTTGCAGTGGGGCATCAGTACTGAAAAAAGGTGGCTTGCATGTGTTGGGGGTCTGGCAGGAGATAACAACAGTGCCAAATAGTAGAGCACTACTTTGCACAACGCCTGCCACTGCCAAACTTACATTACAAGAATGGTCCCAGTCCCTGTCTCAGTCCCAGTCTCAGTCTCAGTCTCAGAAGTAAATGCAGCCCAACAAAATCAATACCCACCACCCTTTTTTTATGCCTTTATTCTTATTAAACATCAACATGACTTCCCTCACAATGTTTCAATGATACGAAGGAACTTGATTTGATTCAATTTCGCATATTCATCACATAACTATTACTTTTTAAGTTATTAGTGACCTGTGAATCAAAGATTTGAAGCACTTGTCTTGCATATTCTTGATTAACTACAGAAAACGCTGTTCTTTATGAGCACAAAATGTGATTGTCTTGGTCTCCCCTTCATGTCCTAAGTAGAACCTGAGTGGAATTTTCCCAGATCCAAGTAAACATTATCAAATGAAAACAAGCTCTTGCAGTGGATGATTAGGCAAGCAAATCATGAGGGAAGAACAAAAGTAAAAGAAGCACCTCCTGGTTTAAGATAAACTGATTCTCAAACCTAGCATGTTTTGGAGATAGAGCCCTTTTTGTTGTTTGCAATGAACTTTAACTCAAATGGTAAGTCGCTTTTTTTAAACTATATAAATTTGATCCCCTAAAAGGTAGAATGAGCTCCTAAATTGCCATTAAAGCTTCCAGGAGCCTGGTCCAGTATTTATCAGAAAAAGACCAAAGAGAAGGTTTTCTTCGGAAAGAAAAAGAAGCGATCGAGGGGCTAGGGTACTACACTGGACACCAAAAGATACATGATATATACGTGGTTTTTGAGAAATAGAATAAGGTCAGATAGTAAGCGGTGGTGGGTACCAGAAGAAAGGGTTCGAGGTAAAGGAACAGAAAAAAAGTTAAAGAGTTCGTAGCAGTAAAAGCTCAAACCGTACAATCTTTGCCAGTATCAGAGAGGCACAGCCTAAAGCATTCGTTTCAGATTGACACCAATCTTCTCTCTCACTCACAATCTCGCGTACATATATATATATAAAATATGTATGTATATGTTCACTTTGCATCAGTCATGACAGAATCGAATAGACGAGAAAAGATTAAATCTTTATTTGTGCTGTTTAAATAAGTTAATGCACACTCTCCTCGACTACTCTTTAGTTTATGGGTTTCCGTAGAGTTGTCAGAGACAAGAGCTGCCACGCAGGTTAGCTGAGCTCTGCAAGCCACAGTAAACCAGAAACAGAGAGAGAGAGAGAGAGAGAGTTGCAGTGACTCATTATATGAGCGGAGAGAGCGAGGTGTCTAATGGCAGCACTCAGAACCATTAGTGTTATCCACGTACAGAAGATTCTGCAAACCAATGGTCCCTGAAATAAATATACCCACTATATTGCTCACCTCTCAGGAGTTAGTCATCATTAAGAAGAAACTAGTTTTAGCTAGCCCTCCCAGACCCAGACACAACACACCAACGTAAAAGCACAACTTTCGCTTGCTGAGTGAGGCCTAAACCAGCTCCTTTTTCCCACTTCCTCACTCTTGCTTTTCTTCCATCGTGATGAATGGAAGAAGCAGGTTTCCTTTCACTCCAACTCAGTGGCAAGAGCTTGAGCATCAAGCTTTAATCTTTAAGTATATGGTTTCCGGCATTCCTATTCCTCCTGATCTCCTTTTCACTATCAAAAGGAGCTGCCCCGATTCTTCAGTACTGTCTTCAGGTCTCTTTTCTCGCCAACCGCCACACAGTAACAGCTCTGCTTGATGCTCAATCTTTACGCTTGTGCTTATTAATATTGCTGCAGGATTTTCTTTTAACTAGTTATGGTTTGGGTTTATTTGCAGTCGGATGGAACTGTTTCCAGATGGGTCTTGGGAGAAAAATCGATCCCGAACCAGGGAGATGCAGAAGAACGGATGGAAAGAAATGGAGGTGCTCAAAAGAAGCATACCCAGATTCCAAGTATTGTGAGAGGCACATGCATAGAGGCAAAAACCGTTCAAGAAAGCCTGTGGAAGTTGCAACACAACCAATGATAACAACTAAGCCATCTACACCGACATCTCTCTCATCAATCACCAAAAACACTTCTAACGTACTCTCACCACCACACTCTCATTCTCTTTCTTTAATGTCCTCTGAGACCCACCACCAAAACCACCTTCACTATTCTGGTTATCACACACATCCCAGCCACCAGTTTATATGTTCTCATACTACACCTTCTGGGATTGGGCTGTCTCCTCATGAAGACTCTTCCCACCTGATCCTGGATTCTGGTGGTTCATATTCCTTGGCTAGTAGTGATTACAGGTAGGTATGGAAAAGGACTGATATTTATACTCCTTTTTGTTTTGTCTGTATCTTTGTAGGCTTCTGGTTCTTTTGTCTGATTTCATTCTCTTTGTTGTTCGGAAAGAAGAAACAGGAATGCCTATGGGCTGAAAGAGGAGGTTGACGAGCATGCTTTGTTCTGTGAACCTTCTGGTTGTATGAGAAACCTTCCCGGTTCAGCGTTGGATGATGCTTGGCAACTTACTCCACTCACAATGAGCTCTTCCTCTTCTTCTTCTTCATCGTACTCTTCGAAACAGAGGAACCTGTCTGGCTACCAAAATGAGTACTCTTATTTGCAGCTTCAAAGCTTGAGCGATCACGATAACCCAAAACAGCAAAAGCAGTATCAGCATAGCTATCTCTTGGGAAGTGAGGTTACATGTCAAGCATCCATAAAAACTGAGAGAGAAGAACAGCAACAGAAGACTGTCCATCGTTTCTTTGACGAGTGGCCACCTAAGAGCAAAAGTTCATGGCTTGACTTGGATGATAAATCTTCAAACACTGCATCAATAACAAAAACTGGGCTATCAATCTCAATTCCATCATCATCACATGAATTTCCCATTTTCAATTCAAGAGCCCACTGTGGTAATTAATTGACCCTTCACTTGCTGCTTGTGGTTTCTTTCCATCTCCTTGTCTCTTACACGGGTACACAACAGATACTTCCAGGTTAACAGAATACATGGTTTTTTTTGTTTGTTTGGACGCAGATGCTTGAGTTTTTCAGTGGTAGGGGAAGCCTTTCTGTTCTTGAAGGCCAAAATTGTACTCGGTGGGGGGCCACTTGCTTTTTGTGGGGCCAGAGAATTGCTAAAACTACGATTTTCTTTTGTTGCTTTATATCAAAAGTGTCTGTGATTTGCATATTTTTTGAAGTGTGTTTTGTGCTTAATGGAGCATCCATGTGCCTTGTGCTTCAGTTGTTCATCTTCTTTCACTCGTTTCAGTACTTCAGTTGAAATATATATATCAGAAATAGATTGAATGTGTCGGTCAATTCTGTTTTATTATGTTGGTAAAGATATTGAATGATAGGCAGGTGGGGGTTTCCCATTGCGGCTTCAGTTTCAAACACTTGCCTAACATGCTGGTTATTGCAGTGTTTGCTGGGTTGGTGACCTAATGGCCCCAAGATTTGTTGATTTGTCACCTTTATGCACCAAACTCAAGTTGGTCACAGTTGCCCCACTTGCTGTCATCTGACACAATTTAACGCTATATGGGAATTGGGACATTGTTGACATCAAAATTTGCCCATAACATGATCCCTAATAGCCATTTCGGATACTTTAAAAAATGTGGAGACCCTAAAGAAACCAAAATGGTTACCTTGACAAAGGAAAATGCTTCGAGTATGTTTTGAAACTACAAATCAATTATCAATATTTTTCTTTTCTGTCGGTTCCCTGCGCTTCATGTCATTATAATTATCAGCAAGGATTTCCCCACAACTTTGTTGGATTTTTTCTTTGTTTTATTCCATTGTATCCCTTGACTGTTAATGCCATCCTGGTACCCTTGCAAAGTAAAATCCGTCAGGAGTTTCAAATTAAAATGTCCAGCACTGTAGAGTACTACACCTGTCTAATTTCCAGTCCAACAACAAAGGTTTCAGATATATCTGCTTCCTTCTTATCAGAAATTTTTATACATAATAATGGAACATATAGAACAGTACCTTTAATCGCTAAAATAAAAGAAAGAATAGTAGTTTTCAAAGAGCTTTTGTTCATTTTGTCTATTATCAGGCGTCCAATTTGCGTCTCCGTAACAGTGGCATTCGGCTTTTTCTAGAAGCATTTGGGTCACGGAAAGCAAACCAGTCAGTCAGCAAGGCAGTGCGAACATTTAAAAGTCGCACGGCAAAACAGAGCACTAGTCCCTGTTTCACAATAAATTCTGAAGCCTTCTGGCGATAGGTTGAGGCGGATCCTGGGTCTGAAGTTCCAGCTTGGTTTAGAAAAGGAACAATGAGCTTTGGAGATTAGACTTGCAAAAGGGTATTCAATTTCACAAAGAATCGAAGTAGCCAGTGGAAAACGCAGAAACACAACTGTACGCTTTCTGACCTTCTGAATTCTGAAACCCCTACCCTAATCTGATTTCGACTCTTTTCTGGTTGTGTCAGTCATCAGCCTCAAAAGGAAATGCCTAGTTTCTGACACTATCGCCTCACCTCTTCAAACAGAAGTAACCTCTTTTTTTTTTCTCCTTCCTTTTTGAGTCTATAAAAAGTTATCCCACGATCTTGCAATCTCAAAAATTAAAGGAACCTAACATTAATAACTCATTTAGTCCAGAACAGTCACTGATCTTAGGAGTGGTCATCAGAGAGACGAACTATGGTTCAATGATGAAGTCTCTTTATCAAGATAGGCACGGGAGATAAGAAGGTTTACATTTAATATACAACATCAGATTGAGCTAGGGAGAGTACAATAGGATTCCTATAAATATCAAGCACTTTCCCAGTGTATTGCATTCTCCTTTGTCAACAGATTTAAGTTAGTTGTTTCTCTCTCTTGGTAAATACAGATGCAACCAGCTAATCATCGTCATCATCGTCAATAACAGCATGACCATGCTGCCTGCGAGTGCCGTCTCTAATTTCTCCATCACTGTCCTGCAGCTCAGCAGAATTGTCCCGCATAGGGCTGGATTCTGGTCTGTTATCTAAAGGCTCATTATCATCGTCTGATTCTGACCATGCTCGCTTTCTTCTACCTGTTGATGAAGGCTCAGCCTTCACCAGGAAACATCATATAGATTATTTTGTCTCGAGACTGGATTAAAAACCAAATCCAAACCTAATAGAAACATTGTGGGAAACAGAACGATCCATCATGTCAGTATTCTATTTCCAATACAGTGATAACCCATTGGCCCGTCTGCCTCAGTAAACTAAAACAAGTACGCAATATAAACTAGTAATAGTGTTTTAACTTGTAGAAATAAGGCTATGAACCTGAATCACATAATCCACATATTTGTATCCATCTTAATCTTTTGCATGTCCTGTTGCTGTTAAGTGCTTTCACCAGTAAATTATAGTTGCTCGACTGTGTGTGATTCAGACATCCTAGTTTCAATTAAGTTTTAGTCCAAGAGATTTGAAGTTGAAAGGAATACTTACGGCTTCATCCTCTGCATCAGAATCTTCAAGTCCAGCAGCAGCAAGAAGTTCTTGTGCATCTTCTCCATGGTCATCATGATCATCCACCTGATTTCTGGAATCCCTATAGTTCATGTTTGCATCTTCATCTTCTTGATCCTCATGATCATCCATCATGTCAGCTTCTCCTTCTTCCATCTCATAGCGTGACTTTGAGTTCTTATCCTTCTTTCTCCTCTTCCCACCCTTCCTTCTCCTTCTTTCACTGTGCCCAACATCATCATCATCAATCTCAGATCTATCCTTCCGCTTAGAAGCAGACGTCTTCCATTGCTCCTGGAATCATGAAGAACCATGATGAAATCAGTGAATTTAAGCAGCTACCATAGATCCACTACAGCCCAATTCAAGCAGTCCTAGGATTTCCTTTTATAATACATACTGATTGGTAGGGAGCAATGTATTGAAATGGGAGTTGAGATGTACCATGAACGGAAAGTCTCATACTTGAAACATCAAATAATATAGTCCAAATTACATAAAACGCCCATTACATTGTATTAGAACACATCTAAAGGCACTAATCAGTATGAAAAAGGAAGAATCATGTGAAAATATGGCATAGAAACTACTGTCTACACCAATATCTCTTTTACTCATCTGATCCTTTCACCAATACTACAATAAACCCATTATGAAGAAAGCATTTATAATCATGCAATGACAAGAAGCTTTGAGCATATATGAAAATTTTCAACAGATCTAATTACCTTTACACGCTCAAAACGTTCCTCTAGTTGCCGCACTCGTTTCAGTTCGTCTTCCTGCTTTCTCTTCTCCAACTGTTCACACCAACAGAAAAATAAGACCTCTAAGTACTATAATATCGTTGTCACAAATACAAAACTTTATAAGCTATAACAACAGCAGTAGACCTGAAATTTCCTTTGCTCTTCAGCCTTACGACGGGCTTCCTCAGCCAAAGCCATTTGTCGAGCAACTTCTTGTCTCTGTCGGTTCTGCTGCTCCTCACGCTCAGCTGCTTCACGATGAACTATTGCAGCCTCTAGCAAGTGCTTGCAATACTCAACATGTGTGTTGATTTTTTTCTCATCAAATGTATGAAACTGGAGGCTAGAAGCAGCAGACAACTGGCTAAATAGACGGACAGCATTTTCCAGCTCATTAACTGTGGAACGTACCTATAGCATAATCACAAAAAGAAAAGGATGGGCTACTTAGATTCTGTGTCCATGGAAAGAGAAAGCATGTGAAAACCTGGCTCTTGCCCAGTTTTATGGTTTATATGATACAAGATATGACTACATAATCTAGGAGAAAAAGCTTATTCACCTACAGGTTCTGGTGTTTGACTAGCCAAAAATGAAAGTGAGTACGATCATCTACAAGCTAACCTGCCAGGTAGAGATATTTATTTTCTAGATTCTTTATGATACATTAACTCCTATGATAATTAAACCCACAAGCTGAAAGACTAACACACATTTTAGGGTACAAGGAACTAATTCTTGTAAGCACTGCATCTATCATTACAAAATAAAAAGATATGAGCTATATTATCAAAAAAATAACATTTAGGAATAGAAAATAATATCCAATCAAACTAATTTTAAAAGAAAGAAAATCACCTCATCTGCTGTTCTTTTTGTTTTTTGTAGCGTAGATGCTGAAAATTTCTGCATCGTAACACCTGCATTAAACCTTAATATGTAATTTGAAGGTGCCATGTGGATGGCTCTCAGTAAAGTTTTCTTGCAGTCTTGCCACTGTTCAGCTTCATAATAAGTACGAGCCAGATAAAGGAGAATTTGAGAATCTGTATTATGATAGAACTTCCGCAAACAATTCTGATACTGCAGGAAGCAAAGTCCAAAATATAAATTCAATGAGAAGAAATTACAAGTAAGTAAAATGCAACTTTAACCTACATATCTGCATAAATGGAATATAATAAAATAAACAAACCATCTTTACTGCTAATGCGAAATTTCCTTGAGCAAAATAAACATGTGCTAAATTGATCCAGACATCTGGCATCTGGACAAAAATGCTTCCGCTTGCAGCTTCTTGGACCTATACCATTGCAGCACACAAAAATTCAACATAAAAATTGGCACAAAGGCTAGCACAAGGGATAAAATGAAGTTTTAAACTATAGGAAACAAAAATAAGCAAATCAGAGCGTCATGCCTGTGTAAAAAGATCTTTTGAGACATCAAATTGTCCTCTCTCTGCCAAGACTACACCAGCACCATTTGCAGCATACAGATTAGCTGTATGCTGAACCAGAACCTAAAATGTCAAGACATGGGAAAGTTAATTTGGCATATACAAAAATTACAGCCTAACAACAGTACCAATCAAAAGACATAGATGGGGAAGAGGGAAACAGAAGCATGCGAAAGGTATACAGTAAGTAAACAAAGGGGCCAAACTACAAGTCAGTTCTAAGTCTAATTGAATCCATTCATCACAAATAACAGTGTTAAGTATTCTAATTAATTATTCCTAGGGATGTGAGAAAACACAGAAGTTCGTACTCTGGTGTAAAGTTCCTTGGCCTTTTCCAAGTGGGTAGCTTCCAACTTCGGATTTCTTTTCTCATTACGTAGTGCAGCAAAGTAGTTCCAGTTTCCCTGACAAATGCCAAAAGGAATGTAAGAACTACATATGTTAAGAGAATTGATATAAAATGTCACATGAAATAAATTGCCACAAACTAGTCAGTCAAATGTGGATCTAGGAGAAATCCTAAGATCTGGAAAAGTACAAGTAGGAAGGCCCATGGAAGAGGAGAAAAACCAGAGAGAGTGTTGCATAAGAATCTTTTCCATCAGTTGCCTCACTAGCAGCTCGGAAGGTTTCTTTGGCCTTAACCCAATCATCATTTTTCAGCTCTAAGTCACCGAGCATAGATAATGCATTAGGGCACTTGTCATTTACCTTCAACGCCTGATTGACCTATTAAAGAAAAAGCTAACAGTTATTCCAAGGAAAGGAAACATAAAGTAAAAGACAGCAACAGCAACATTATTTTGGTCATAACAACCAGGTCAATGCTTAATTGAAGATTGTTTTGAGCTTTCGCAATGGCAGCAAGCCTCAGATAAGAGTCCACATAATCTGGGAACTGTTAAATTGGATACAGAAAATACAGTCAAAACATGATGAGAGTCAGGAACATTTTTGGTGACCAAAATAGAATAAAAATAAGATAATTTAACACCATTAAGAAAATAACGCAAAAATATCCCCAGTCAAACAACATAACATCGTCTAGAACCTTGATAACAAGAAAAAGAGAATATCCAGTTATTGTTCAAGCATAGCCTTTGAATTAAAAGTTGAAAAGTATGCCAAAAATCATCAAATGACATTGTGAACAAGAAGGTACCTGGAGAATACTGCATTGACATGTACTTATTAAAAGGGGAATTGTAATAACAGATCTTTACAGAAGCAAAATCAAGAGCTTATTCATGAAACAGTACATATGAAAATGGACGCAGAGAGAAGAATAATCGATACTTGCAGATATGGTGCAACAGTACCTTGTACAGTATAAGACAGTAAAGTATGATTGCAACTTGTGTCTCATGCAACTGCTCAAGTAGTCTGGCCAAATTAAATAATGCTGTGACTTTACTCCAAGGTAGTTCCACATGAATACCATCTTCCTCTAACTGATGAAATATTTGCATGTCTTTGTACTGAAGAACAGAAGCAGATGCTTCAATTGCATTGACATTAGCTTTACCATCAAGGAAAGTAACCCATACGCCATCACCTAGAGCCTCCTTAAAAGTTTGCAGAGCAAGCTGTAGTAATATCAGAATAAGATGATATAAAAATCAAGAAATTACAGTGTAGCCCATATCACACGAACTTCAAAAGAAAAAGTCCAAAATAACAAGCAGGAAGTTCCGTCAAGAACTTGTTAAGCAACTGAAACAACAAAAATAAATGCTTTACACATGGCAATATGTACTTCCATCTCTCAAAATCTAAAGAAATCTGTGCAGACCTCAAGCTCTTCCCTTTCAAAATGGATAACTCCAATATTGTTAAGAACTTCTATTGGGACTTCTTGACCTCCCTTTTTAAGAAGACTTCGTGCCTACAACAACATTTAACGTCAAAAATATATGGCAGAAAATATATCCTGATATTTAAAACTTCAAATCCAAAAGTAAGAATAGCAAGGTCCTTAGTCCTTACAGTTTTGAAGGCATCTAGAGCAGCTCCTGTGTCTGACAAAATTAATAGTTCACCAAGGTCAAGAAATGCCTGTACAATATACAGGGGGGAAAAAAATGAAAGTTAAAAAGCTATAATTGATAATAAAATAGCATATATTTCAAAGTATCCTTATTAAACCATTTGTATCAATTTGAAGGTTCTTGTAACGGAAAATAAAACAAAGTTGCTTATTGAGAGTTGAAGCAGATGAATCACCATGTGAAAATAAAACTGCAATGAGGAATTATTGAGTCCAGCAAGAGAAACCGTAGAATAGAAAGTTTGAGGAAATAGCATTAAAGATTAAATAGTTTAAGTAATATACCATCATGGACGCTGAAATTAGAAAAAGAAACAGTTCTTAAATGCAAATGCGAAAATGACAAAAAAAATCCATGTCTAGCTAGAACTACAGCAGTCAGAAAGGATAAAAATTTTAGTATTTAATGAAGAGTTTGGCTCTGCACACAGGTAAATAAAGGAGGATTCATGAGGCAAACATCAAGTATTTATATTGAAAACTTTACTGAATTAAGATTTAAGTTCTGGTTCCTTGAGAATAAATAGCTATTACTTCATTCATATTATTAAGAAATATAATTTGTCCGCTTTTTATGCCTTTGGAAACTGGGTATGTCCTGTTTCCCCACTGACACAGTGCCATTTATTTATGGCATGAATCTAGAGAAAAAAGGAATGCACCAGGTTTAAGCATCTCTTCATAGTTCATTAATTCAGTTCCATAAGTTGGACCTGTCCTTCCTTTATGAATAGGATTTCTGCCAAGACTAGTACATAAAAGGGTCATAATGAAGAAAGAGATCAACTTTTGTATTGAGAATTTTATAGGAGCATTTGTTATGAACCCTAATAGTCCCAATCACAATCAGCCCTATTGTAGCCCTAATTTGTTGAAATCTAGCTGCCCTACACCTTTCCCTACATCACTTGTCATGGACACAAATTTAAAGCATACCAGAAGTAAACTCATTTCACACAAAACCAAAGAAACTTACAGGAACACTTTACAGCAAAATCACAAGAAACTCAAAGTCAAAGCCTATGAACAACAGTTTTCCATACCTGTGCATCACGAGGGTCAATCTTTGTGGCCTTCCTCAATAGTTCCTGAGCCTTATCATTCTGCCCTATTTGAGCATATATATGACCAATTACCTGTAGGAAACGAAAAGATTCAGAAAGTCCCTAAAAATATCTAAAAGCCCAATGAACTTCCAAGATGAAAAGTAAACACCTTGATTTAACATACTTTCAGTGTCTCACAGTTATCAGGATAAACTTCTAAAACTTTCTCAAAATTTGATAGGGCATTCTTAGTCTCTCCCAATTTCAACTGTACTTGCCCCAGGCCTGTCAAATACAGAAAAGATTGATACAAAGTCTTGGTAATTAGAGTGATGAAAAATATAAAGTTAACCAATGTAGTGAAGAAATGGGCCTAAACCAGATAACTTCAAATCCATGTCGATAAAAAGACCAGCAATTTGAAACACAATTATTAAAAATCTCATCAAATCTCACAGAAAGCACAATCACAATATGTACTCACCATAATACGGAAAAACGAATTCATTGGGACTATTGGTTTCTTTGACAGATGCCCAGTAGTACCTTGAAGCTGTTTCATAGTCACCCTGCAGTTGGAACATATCACATCACTATCATTAGGATTCAGAGGAGCCAAAGGGGGTGAAGTTGGGGTTGTTTGTGTGGAAGTACGCATATCCTAATTCGAGAGAGCTAATGATACGTGCTTCAGCAGGAAAAATAAATGGATATAGAAGTGAAGCTTTTGAAAATAAAATGGTCCATTTCAATATCTTCTTGTATGTCACATCAAACACTTTATGGAAGACTTCATATCCATAAGACATTCTCAATAGTAAGGTGTAGCAAGGATAAGAGGCATAAAATATTCACCTTCATCAAAAACCCATTCAACCCAAAAGGCTTAAGCTGTTGGATGAGGCCTAAAAATGGACTATATATTATTCTAAGATCTCACACCCTGAACCCCCAAAAGAAAATTTCACAAACAATAACAGTTCCTTTACCCTAATCAATCAAATGAAAATAAGTCGAGACTCGAACCTTGCTATGGTACGAGCGTGCTAAATTATAGTAAGAGTGTGACTTGGTTGCTCCATGATTGGTAACAGCAAGTGCAGTTTCAGTCAGTTGTTCAACTAAAAAATGCTGACCAGTGAAGAAGAAGTGATTTGCTAGATAATTCAATGCCATTGAACAGTAGGGGTATAACTCAAAAGCTCTCTGCATTTTTTCCATCCCATACTGTATTCCGAAAGCTGTCCAAGCATCATGCGCAACCAGAATTAAGAAACTGAAAATCAAGAAAACATCACAAACTAATGGACTATGAAAACTTGCCTTCATTTGTCTGCAAATCCAAAATTGCAAGTGCAACAAGACCCTCAACATTCTCTGGATCTAACTGAAAATATTGAATCATGAAGCAAAGATATGCAGTAAGAATCTTGCCATTTAACTAACCACAGATCCCACTACATGCATAACAGGTCATACAACTAACCTGTAATGCCCGCTCAAATGCCCGTTGAGCCCTTTCAAAATGGCCCAATTTATAGTGACAGTGACCTATTCCAAGCCTAACAGCACCAGGACAATTGGGATAGACTTGCAGTGCCCTCTTAACAAAGGTCAAAGGCAAAAAAGTTAACACCAGAAAAGGATAAATTGCATCAGTTAGCTATGGCCATCATGATATCAACTATGAAGATAGAAAGAACAAACCTTATACAGCGCCAATGAATCACTATAATGACCACGATTGTACTCAACACATGCCTGGAAAAATCCAAACACAGAAAATTTCAAGTGTCAGCAATTTACCCTATAAAATCAAGGTAGGCTCCACAAAGGACCACCTCCCCATACCTTTAACAAATTCACAGAGCCTATCCATGTGAAATTCATAACAAATTGATCACATTCAAGTGGTTTCTAGAAAATCCACTTAAGAATGAAGGGATAAATTTACACCATATTTATATAAGGAATGCTCTACCAAGGTGGCAGTCTCATTTATAGTTCGCAAAATGGTTTTAAAAACAATAAAACCACAGGCAAAGAAGTATCACAAACAAACATACAAAATATTAAATATAAGATATTCCAACATGAACCAAATTCAGTCTGGGCCCTGTGAACAAACGTTCCTTTGCTTATCATATTGCAGCTGGGCACTAGCATGGTAAGACTTACAATAACAAACAGAGCAAGAATTTTAGATCCTTGATAACATTGCCTGCACTTGATAAGTGTAATCATTATTTTAACCAATTGTTCAAGAAAATAACCAGGAATACCTGACCCAAAAGAGCAGATACATTATCCCGATCACCCTCTAGTACAATCTTGAATGCAGCAGATGCCTGCTCTACTTCTCCTTTAGCCAGTAAAAGCTGACCTGTTAAGAGAACAAGTGACCAGTCTTTTCTCAACCATCTTTAAGGGCAGCACTCAGATGAAAAATGCTATAGCTTGTAAGTGTAGTTAAGAAAATTTGGCAAGGTAGGTTCTTCAAAGAGACCACTGATAAAAGATATATAAAAGTAACATAGGAAATTACAGGACAATAGATGTCACAGGAATCTAGAAAACAACTCTAGAATATGCAATCTACAGAAACAAAAACAAATGTAAAGCAAATTTACATTACAAACAAGGAGCCATTTTTTCACACAGCAACTGTAGTTTAGCACATCCAAATCCGGATCAGTAACCAGAAGAAACAGCAGGGAAAAAAATGATAAACAAGAGGGGTAGGAATCTAAAGGTGGTCATTGTAAAGATGTAAAAGAACCAGAGAGAAAAAACTCTTCAGCTAGTTATCAAACAGAAAATGGTTCCCTAAAAACTCTTCAGCTAGTTATCAAACAGAAAATGGTTCCCTTCACCTTTTCCAACCCAAGTAGAAGGCTCGTGCATGTCAATCCTGGAAGCTTTATTGTAGTATTTAGTCGCTTGTATGAAATATTCCTCCTTTTCTCTTTGCCTCGTCTCAATTTTCCCAAGGTAACTATAATATGCCCCCAAAGCATTCAGTATAGCTATCCTCTCGTATCTAACATCAGCGTAATATTCATCAATTTCTGCCCAAAAAAAAAAAAAGAAACAATAACCAACTGGTGGAGACTCCCGCTGAGTAAAGAAACCAACTTTCCACCAAAATCCCCAGAACCCCTTTGAATTACTTCCATCAACTCTTTGAAATAAACAAATAAGAAGACAAACAACATTGCCAAACAGCAATTACCGTGGCTAGATCCTTCCTCCAATATCTGGCGGAATTGATCAAGTTTTCCTTGCTTGAAGTACTCCCTCTGCAACACCGCATCAATGCAATCAATTAGGAACAAACCAAAAAAAAAAAAGAACTTTCCACAAAGCCTATACACGATAATTGAACCCAAAACATAAAAGAAAAACAGTTAGGAGTGAAAACGAACAGCAATGATGAGCCAGAGATCAAGTGGAGCTTGCTCGGCCTTGAGAATATCAAGAATGTCGGAGGCATCTCTAGGAAGCTGATCCAAGGCCACCCTGACCTCCTCTTCCGAGTTCTGTACCGGAATGTAGACGGAAGCCATTGGCGGAGAATTAAGGGAGAAGTAAAATCCCTAGTTCGCCGGCGATTCCGACTGAAAGTTAATGGGGGAGAGTAAAGAGAGAGCGAATTGGCCGCGATAGGAGGAGCCGGAAAATCTTTCAATTTACAAGAGATTTATTGTTTGCAAAGTGAGGATAAAACGGCTCTCTTGTTCGTAGGCAAATATCTATATCGAATAGTTTCCACTTTCACTCTTCTCCTTGTACCTCCTGAACCTGACTGTTTCTTTTTCTCCAATATTTTGTGAAACTGGGACGAAATATTTCAGTATTTCGAATTTCGCCCCTTAACTGCTCTCTTCCTTTCTTTTTTTAATAAGCTTTCGAAAATTAATATTAATTCTTTAATCTTACCCATATAATAAATCATAAATGAATAATTTATTAAAATTACAAATATGTATAATTAGTCATGATATCTTTAAAATATAATTTTATTTTCATGCAATTTTTAACATTTAAGTCCATTTATTTTTATTTTTTAATATATCAACAAATTTTAGAATATAATAAATAATTGAAATTAACAATTCATATTTCAAGAAAATATAATGCATGTTTACTGTTTAGCCAGTTTGCTTGGACATTATTAGGCCCAAGTCCTACTCAGACATGGACTTGTCTAACGTGAGACGGTGAGCGTTTGTTCTCGACTTCAAAAGTAGACTTCCTCTCCGTGCTCTAGTAAGGGTGTAATGTAAGACCATTACATATATATATAGAATAGATACCAACAAAAAAACACACGCTAGGTTTGGTTTCTCATAGCAGCTCCTCTTGTGACATTGGCGGCTTTCTCTCTTTTTTCTCCTTCATCAAAAACATTCCTCCTACAAACTCCGAGGTTAAGCCTACACTAATCTCAACTTGTCTTACGTATAATCCAATGCACTTTAAATTATGACACTAAGGACTCAAAACTTGATGATCATCCAAACATGTCGCCAACTGTTATATTTTGTTCCTTACTTTCACTTTTACTATTTTCATTAGCTAGAAATGAGTTAGTTTCTGTTTTTGTTCTCTGTAACCAATGATGGATTTGCTGGTTGCTGATGGTTGATATTGTTCTCAGTTCCATTCCAAGTTTACCGATTATGGAGTCGGCACCTCGTCAAGATGCTCCCAGGAAGGTTTGCTTCAACTCCCTTTTAATATTGGATCACGAAAGATTCTCTTTTTGTTTTGCAATTAAATCTTGTGTTTGCAGTTTAAGTTCAAGCCTAAAGCTCCCGTTCAAAGGGCACCAAAGCCTGAAGTTAAAAGGTAAATATCGTGTTGTTGCATAGGTAGCTGTGCCTTTGACAATGTTGATGTAATTTTCTTTTTCTCGTCATTTACTTTCTCAAAGATGTATGCAGTGAGAAAGTTGAAGAAGATGTTGACGCTGTTCAGGCTGTAGATTTGATGAGACAATTTCACGTATGCCCGTTTCTCAAGTGTTCAGCGTCCGCTGATTTCAATAAGTTCAATATACGCTGCATTTTTGTGTTCTTTTGACATCTTGAATTCGTTATTCTGTCATTTTTACAGGAACGGTCAAACAGAGCGAAGACTAAAGTTGAAAAGAAAGGTAATTTCATTACGTAATCATAATCTTTTGAGTTTTGTGATTCAATTTATGTCGTCCTCATTATTCACATTAGCAACATAGTCGCCTACTCTGTAATACATGTCCAAAAATAAAAAGAAAAAGCCCAGAAGTGGGAACAAAAGGAATGAAGAGAGGGAGATAAATTGGAAAAGGATGAGCTTCGACAATGAATTCATTTGTAAAGCTAATCACGATACACTTCCCACAATAATGTTTCTTTTAACACTTGATCATCAGTTTCGAGATTTGCAGAAACAGAGATGGAAGTTTTCAGTTTTTTCCCACAATCTCTTAATGGCAGAACAAATTTAGTATTCTTTTCTTGATTAATTGTTCCCTCTTTAAGTAATTCACACCTGACAAACGTTGAAGTGAGTTATCCACAAACAATACTTGTAAGTTATGGCATGCAATTTCTTGCTCAAGTTGATGTATGATAAAACTATAATAATGCTTTTTGATTCTAATAATCTTGGTTTAGGAATTTTAAAAAGGTTGTTAGTCCCACGACATCGTGTTATATTTTGATATGAGTCAGATGCTTTAGTTTGCCAAATCTCTGATTTATGCTTGTGATTAACAGTAATGATTTCCTGCTAAAAAGATATGCTTATATGTGTTTGTGCTTAGGCTGAGGAGCTATGATATGATTGAACAAAAAACAGTTAGGGTATCTTTCTGAACCGGAGATTTTGGACTTGCCATTTTCATTCTTTTACAATGTTTAACTTGTGCTAAGTTGTGATTTGTTGCTTGTTAAAATTGAATGCATATACTGGTATTCTTGTCCATATTTTATTCCACTGTTTCCAGCAGTCTAAGGTATGATATGAGATAATAAATCTGCTTGCCACTTATTACCATGCCGGTTCTGGGTTTCCTCTTCTTTTCGTGCTGATGCTTTGTCAAACTTCAGAAACTAGCCGTTGCAATTTACAGCTTAACCTCTATCTTAGTCTTGCTGAAAAGGATTGGAGGTCTAAAAATATGTTGTCATGCTGATCATTTGCTTTTATGTAGTGCGAGCTTCACAAATTGCATTTGGCTTTGGAGCTGCTTCTAGTTCCTTAAAATCGTATGGTGTTCCCAAAGGAGGAAGTACAAGCAATCAAGGACATGCTTTGGGTGTCAGTGGTTTGTTGTCTTGAATCTAATTTTATCTACTTGCTACTGAATGGAATAGTTTCAAGTGCTCTACAACTGATTATGCTTTTTGCAGTTGGTGCTCATCCTTCAGACCAAAGAGATAAAGAATACAATGAACCATGGGTAGGTAACTATGACTCAAGCTTCTCGGCCCTTATGTTCGCTAACTGATGTTCTGCTCTCTTTTTCTTTCTGGCGTTATGTGTCTGACTTACCTATATATGTTTATTATCTTTTGCTGCCACTACAGGATTATTACAGCTATTATCCTGTAACTCTTCCTATGCGGAGGCCTTATTCAGGAAACCCAGGTAGTTTTAAGGTGCTTTCCAGAAAGAGGGGCATACCACTTTGTAGTAACAAGGGATATGAAAATATGGTGCAACAACATTCACATGTATAGGAATGTTACTGTTGGCCTTATTGACTCAAAACTCACCATTTATCAGCTTTTATTTGCCATCAATATCATTGCCATATCATTCATTTTATCAAACAGCCAGGTGCCCCTTAATTACAATTGTTGGAATGCATTTATTTTTATGGCTTATGTCACTCTCCTGTAGCAATTCTTGATGAGGAGGAATTTGGGGAGGCTTCAGCAAGTGTTACTTTTGATGAAAGTGCAATCAATCATGTGGCAGAGCTTGGTCTAATGGTATGTATCTCTGGCAATTATGATCAAACAGCGTGAATCGAGTCAGCTACTTCTTATGCTGTTTTAAGTCCAAATTTGCAGGCAGAGAATGCTGAAGCAAACATGTTCTTTCTTCAATTACCACCAACCTTGCCAATGACAAAGCGATCAGCTACTGCAGATGGCCAAGTGTCAAATGAAAGCACAAGACCGTCGGGGAGTGCTCCTGCTATGGAGAAGACATGTAGGTTAGATAACTTAACAGCTGGCTTGATGGGTAAGATGCTCGTTTACAAGAGTGGGGCTGTAAAGCTGAAACTTGGCGAAACTCTTTACGATGTGAGTGCATATTGAATTTGTGATTCTGGTCAACAGTGTAGTTGGGGCTACTTTTACTTTAAACAAACAATTGGAATGGTTGCAGGTGTCCCCAGGTATGGATTGTGTATTTGCCCAGGACCTTGTAGCTGTTAATACAATGGAGAAACACTGTTGTGCCATTGCAGAGATCAACAAGCGTGCCATAATAACACCTGATGTAGATGCCATTTTGAACTCTGTGACTAATTTGTGATGAACGATACCTTCTGTCAACCCTTTTTATATTTCCCTACAGTGAAAGGAGAAAATCTGGAATTCCTAATTTTTCAACTTGCTTTTTCCCGCAACATGATCCATAGAGAAAGTATGCAAGCTGTAACTGCTGGACATTACAAGCTAAGAGAGTTATTGGAGGTGCATAATGTAGAATAGCCCATTGGAAATAAATTTTGCTGTCTTTGTTCCTTTTTCTTTCACAATGACAAAGTTTTATAAACCAAAGATATACACAAGAAATACTCTTATTCCATGCGGTTGTTATTTTGATAATTCTAGAGTAGCAGGTAACTTAGAACTGTCGTATTATCATTTGAGCACCATGTTGTGCTTGAAGAATCATAACAGTGTGAGGAGCATGAATGTAGGAAGGTGAAAGCTCAAATGAGATGTGCTGCAGAATCATAGCCAATGCTGTCTTAGCTTCCAACGTTGCAAAATTTTGGCCAATACAGGTCCTTGGGCCCCATCCAAAAGGGAAGAATGCGAGATGCTCCTTGCATGCCTTTGAACCTCCTTCAGAGAAACTCTCTGGTCTGAATTCTTCTGCATCATCACCCCATAGCTCAGGATCATGATGAGTTAGCAGTGTAAGTAGCACAATGTCAACCCCTGCCGGGAGGCAGATGTTCCCTATCTTCGTTTCCTCGTAAGTAGCAGGTATTGAGCAATTGCTGGTGTATATAAGCGTAAGGCTACATTCAGTATCATGGTTACCTGCAATAGTAAGTTAAAACAGGATCTTATTATGAAAGATTGTATTTCTGCTTTCAGGTGCATTGACGAAATAAACTACCGGGTGAATTCATAAATCCCCATGGAAGGTGAATGCTACGGAAGGATCTTACTTGACGTAAATGATGATTTTATATATAATAAACATGAATACTTACAATCTTAAGGTGGGTTAGATCTTCGACCTTGGGCTGATTCTTTCCGCAAACTTTTAGAACTTCGTCCCTCGCCTTTTCCTGCCAATCTGGGTGCATAGCTAATACAATCGTCGTCCATGTTAACCAGCTGGAGGTTGTTCTTGGCCAGTGATATAAAACTGTTTACATTCCTCGATTACCTCGTCAATAGTCAAGCCAGTTCCATTTTCTGATGGACCTTCCTGTTCATTACATTGCAACAGCAAGCCTAGGAAGTTGTCTACTTCTCATTGCATTCTGTTTTCTCTGAACTAAATCTGTCAGCATGGACGTGACGTCTTTGTTCAACTTTTTCCTCTTCTGGTTCGTTCGAACAAATATATTCAACATGGTTTAGTAAGAAAGCTACTGACAGTTTCTTTGATATACTAGCTATCTTGCGCATAAGACAAAAAAGACGTTGTTATGATTAATAGTGATACCTGAAACCTGGAATATATACGGTTTGCATAGTTTCAAGAACCAATTTGGTCAACTTCTTTTGAAATTCAAATATCTTCTCTCCTTCCTCGTAATTGCTTCCAAATGCTCCCCGGGAGATGATATCCATCGGGAGTTTTTGAACTTCAGACAACATATATCCACTTCGCAGGTTTCTTGACGACTGACCATCTTTTTCCATTTCTCAATCATATTGTTGCAACTGAGCCTAAACACTGGTCATCCCCTTAAGAACAATTTTCAAGGACATAAAGCATAGTATGCAGTAAAAATGGATGTGGTTTCAGTTGGATAAAACTTGGATTTCCTTTACTTGCGGATGTAAATCAGAGGATAGAAGAAAAACCAACCTTGAGTTTCTCCATGTGGAAAGCAGGATTAATTATCCTTCTGTGTCTTGCCCAATCCTGGATTGCCAATCCCCTTGCAAGAAAAAGAATTAGTGGATTTAATGGTGGTTTCCCATGGTGGCCCAGCTTGTTAAGAAGCGCCTCTTTCACCATTTCTGTGTCGTTGATGATGAGTCTTGGTGTTGTCCCGTTCCAAAACATAGATATATTCCCTGCAAAGGGCCATACCGAAATAACATATGGTGTTCCTCGTATCAACTTTACCATGCAAAATGGCGTGCATCGAGTTTTTTACCAACATTAGAGAACTACGTAAATAAGATGTTAAACTTCTTTGTTTTGCTGTCTTGTCTACTTAGTTAGTCACAGAGACAAACAGATGGATGCCCCCAATACCACATTTCTCAACATTGTGGACCGTAAAAGGATCGACACGTGGAGAGATCTGGTGCGTCAAATTAATGGGTTTGGACCATGCTTCAATTAAATGCCTCATATACCCAACTCCATGTCGCCAGTCAAGGGCTTGTACCGTGTGCCTCTAACGCCTTGTTGCTTTAGTCTCCGTTCAAGCCTCTTAGGTTACTACCAAATGGAGTAGAAACTCTGAGGAATCCGTAGAGAGCTAGAAGCAGTAAGGAATTGAAAACCAAGGAATCTAACATAGAGCCAACCATACCCACCAGTAACTAGATGGTTTTGTTTTTGCAAAATTTATAATTCTGCTGGACAGTTCTTGTTCTTAGTCACTCGCTTTTTTGTCTCACATATACATGTCGATATTGCTTTCTTATATCTGAAGGTGGCTGAGTTGAATTTTCCTAGTATAGAATTTGGTCCGCAGGTCTTTCTATACGTGTCCAAGAGGAAAATGTTCTCTTCTAGACATTTCTTGAGTTGAAGGATAAGGTAGGACTCTTGTCAAGTGTGTTTACATAATCATTTAAATGGGAATGGGATTTCATTTCTTCTTGTTTCTTTATATAATTAATTTTGGATAGTTAAAAAATTCGATTAAGATATCAAGTATTTGTAACTAAAAAATTCGATTAGGCTTGCTTCTTATATGTTTAATTTTTTTAACATGTCAAAAACAACCTCTCTATTAGTAAAATAATAACACCATACACTTTTTCAAAATTACATATCAATGAAAATTTTACGAAATTGTTGTCGCTATGTAGAAACTTCGTCTAAGCTGTTTCCTTCTATAAAAAAATAACAAAAAGCACTTTCTGAAGCATTAAAGCACTTCAATTCAATTAATCACAAAATGGATTCAAAACGCTCTAAAAATACAAGGGATATACTCAACTCTATTGCATACGATAGCCATGCTGCAAAAAAGATTTGAATACGCGAACGAGATAAAGACCCTCCTCCTCACTCGCCTATTCCACCTACCCTTCCAACCAGTTATTGTGTAGCAATCACAGGTTATCCAGTCCCTGTCAATTGAGAAAGGGATTTAGATTGGCCTGAAGAGGAGCCTATTGAAATTGCAGAAGGAGATATCAACCTGGTACAAGGTGAATTTGGAATGGGCATCGAATTATCCAGTACATTCAGAGGACAACTTGACAAACAATGGGAGAAGGCCGTCGTGGTCAAATTGCTAGGCAAAAAGCTGGGATTCAATTTGCTCAAAACCAGACTAAATTCAATGTGGAAACTAAATGGCCCCATGAAAATTGTTGATATTGATAATGATTTTTACCTGATTAACTTTGCCGAGGAAGCGGACTATCTGCAGGCACTCACACAAGGTCCATGGGTGATATCCAGACATGTCTTGTCCGTGCAACCATGGACTCTAGACTTCCACCCCTCTTTTGGAAAGATCTCGCATGTTGTTGCCTGGGTTCGATTTTCAGAGCTCTCGGTTGTTCGGTATCATCCTTCCATCCTCAAAGCACTTGGGAACTTGATTGGTCGCACTGTCAAGATTGACGATAATATACAACAATCCTAGAGAGGCAAATTTGCGAGGGTCGCAGTCGACATCAACTTAAGCTCCCCTCTTCGTTCAATCGTCGAACTAGATGGTGAAATTATAAAGGTTGCTTATGAAGATTTGCCACAGATCTGCTTCTCTTGTGGGTTGGTTGGCCATGGCGTCACGAGTTGTCTGACAAAATGTAACAAGTAGATGGAAACAGGGGGCATCATGGAAAAGACGGGGCCGCCTATCCCATTAGAATCCTAAGCAGACCCGCTGGTGGTCGCCTTTCGGAAAGAGGTCTATGGACCATGGATCCAAGTACAACACCGCACTCGCCAGCCGCCAAATAGAGCAACGACACAAGGAAACGACAGGAGGGGCAGAGACAAGCATGAGGATTTGAGGGGCTTGAGGTATACGATACTGACAGACAAGGCTTCTATGGAACCTGTAAACGGTAACTCTATGCCTGCTGAAGAGAACCATTGGGGCGAGACCTCGAATCCTCTGGCTAAAACTCAACTCCAAAAGACAACTAAAAATCATCAAGAGACTATAGACTAGAAGGGACATCGTCTAGTGGCTAGGTTAGGATTAGTAACTAGACTAAGGTTTCTAACAAAACAGCTCACATCCCAAACACCCCCATGGCCCACTATAATAACACATCAAAACCACTTCGGCTCCAACAATGATGTCCGAGACGTCCTAGCAAATAACATCCCACCACGTGGCCATTTCTATTCTCTCTCATGCAGAGTTAATAATCCAAGACCAATCCTTTGCAGAGGCCATGCAAGAGGACAGGGGTTGCCGGGACATGGCAGAGGATATGCCTGACGTCTGCATGAATATTACATTGCCACCGTCACTTACTAAACACCTTCTGCCTCCATCTCGACCACCGGATATTAGAAAGGACTCGATGCTAGAGAGTGAAACCACCTCTGTACCTGACTCTCAGATGGAAAAGAGTCAACCGAATCCCAAGACCAACCCTTGTAGGGTTCCGGATGATACCACAGTAAACACTCATGCTTAATAGTGTTTACTTCGTCTGTTGCTAATTATTTATGTCCATCTTCATATGGAACTGCCAGGGGGCTGGAAGTAAAAATGTTCAAGACAATTATTAAGAATTATATTCAGATACATCATCCTATTCTTATTGTCTTGATCGAGCCACGAATTAGTGGACATTGTGCGAAGAAGGTTATTAGGAGCTTGGGTTTTGAGCACTCTTTCAGGGTGGAAGCTATAGGATTCTCGGGAGGTATCTGATTATTATGGAAAGCTACTTTAGTTGTCCAAATTCTGTTAGCTCACCGACAATTTATATGTACTAATATTGAATGGGGGCAAACGTCTTTTGACTTCACAACCATTTATGCTAGCCCTACATATTCCTTACAACATTTCCTGTGGAATTATCTGCAGAAAATTGCTAAGGTCACCTCTAAACCTTGGCTTCTGGGTGGGGATTTCAATGTTAAACTAGAGAGTAATGACAAACGTGGAGGTTCTAGCCTCCAACCAATAGTCAATTCTCAGTTTCAGGATTGTGTACACTGTTGCCAACTGCATGATCTAGGATTCTCAGGACCAAAATTTACTTGGAGAAGAGGACGGATACTTGCTAGATTAGATAGAATTTTCTACTCTAATTCCTGGCAATCCACATTCTAGAACACTTCTGTTACTCACCTACGCTTTTTAAAGTCAGATCATCGACCACTCCTGGTTATTCCTAATCAAAACACGTATATACATCCAACCCCTAGGCCTTTCAGATTTCAGGCAGCTTGGTTAATGCAAGAAGGATTTGAACAGATTGTTGAAGATAATTGGATTCCTAATATGTCTAATTTTAGTGGTGCGGTCCGCAATTTTTCGGAAAGATTATAGCATTGGAACTCAAATACTTTCGGCAACGTCTTTCATCGGGAAAAAAGACTCATGGCACGACTGAAAGGAATTCAAACCATTCTAGAAGAAAAAGACTCGAATTCTCTACGAGAGCTAGAGGAATATCTCTGTTCTGAACTAGAACAGGTCCTTTGTCAAGAAGAGCTTTATTGGCACCAACGCTCACGATGTTAGTGGTTAAGCCAGGGAGACAGAAACACGAAGTACTATCAAGCTATCACAATTGCCCGACGACGGAAAGTGAGGGTTGCTTCACTAAAAGATGATAATGGGTGCGTGAGATCGGACATAGAGAGTATAAAATGGATAGCGAAGAATTTCTTTGAGAAACTTTACACGAAAGAAATTCATTCACGTAGGAACCTTCCTGTCATCGGATTTTTTCCTTCACTCTCTCATAGGGCAATAACTGACATGCAAACTCCACTTAGACCTAAAAAAGTCAAGGCAGCATTTTTTGATATGGCATCGAGTAAGGCACCGAGATTTGATGGATTTACCACCTTATTCTACTAATCTCAATGGAACACCGTCAGATTGTACTAATAGTTTTTATCCAGAAAATTTTTAGACATGAAAGCCTGAGAATCTGAACTGAATCGTACCATTATGATTCTTATACCAAAGCTTCCAACTCCCACGTCGATCACACAATTTAGGCCAATAGCTTTATGTTCAGTGATTTACAAAGCTATTACCAAGATTATTGTCAACCGGCTCAAATCTCATCTAAATGATCTTGTAGCTCCAACTCAATGCAATTTTGTACCAGGAAGACTGATAACGGGCAATATTATTATTGCCAAGAAGTCATTCATACAATGAAAAGGAAATTGGGACAGAAAGGAATAGTTGTTATCAAGGTAGATCTTGAGAAAGCTTACGATAGGCTTTCTTAGGATTTTATCAAAGATACACTCATCGATATTAGGCTTCCTGAATCTTTGATAAATCTGATAATGAAGTGTCTTTCCCCGATTTCTATGCATGTAAATTAGAATGGCGAACTCAACGACGCATTCACTCCCACCAGAGGTATTCGACAAGGCGACTCCTTATGGCCTTATCTTTTTGTACTATGTATGGAAAGACTAGGCCACTTAATTAATAACTCAGTGTCTCAAGGAAGATGGAAGCCAATTAAATTAAGTAGATGAGGGCCTTCTATCTCTTACTTGTTTTTTGTTGACGACCTCATTCTATTATCAAAAGCTTCCATTATAGAACTAATTAAATAAGATGTTAAACTTCTTATTTTGCTGTCTTGCCTATTTAGTTAGTTAGTCACAGAGACAAACAGATGGATGCCCCAAATACCATATTTCTCAACATTGTGGACAATAAAAGGATCGACACGTGGAGCGATCTGGTGTGTCAAATTAATGGGTTTGGACCATGCTTCAATTAAATGCCTCATATACCCAACTCCATATCCCCAGTCAAAGGCTTGTACCATGTGCCTCTGACGCCTTGTTGCTTTAGTCTCCGCTCAAGCCTCTTAGGTTACCACCAAATGGAGTAGAAAACTTTGAGGAATCCGTAGAGAGCTAGAAGCAGTAAAGAATCGAAAACCAAGGAATCTAATATAGAGCCAACCATACCCACCAGTTACCAGATGGTTTTGTTTTCGTAAAATTTAGAATTCTGCTAAACAGTTCTTGTTCTTAGTCACTCGCTTTTTTGTCTCACATATACATGTCGATGTTGCTTTCTTATAGCCGAAGGTGGCTGAGTTGAATTTTCCTAGCATAGAATTTGGTCCGCAGGTCTTTCTATACAAGTCAAAGAGAAAATGCTTTCTTTTAGACATTTCTTGAGTTGAAGGATAAGGTAAGACTCTTGTCAAGTTTGTTTATATAATCGTTTAAATGGGAATGAGATTTCACTTCTTCTTGTTTCTTTATATAATTAATTTTGGATAGTTAAAAAATTCGATTATCAAATATTTGTAACCAAAGATATGAATACCGTACCGTACCGGCCAGAAAATGGTACAATATTTATTTTATTGGTACCGATCGCTAATACCGGTTGTTTTCAGTCGATACCGGCCGGTACCGACAATACCATAAAATTTCGCCCGGTATAGTTAAATGAAGAAAGTTGGAGGACCATTTTGTAATTTTTGAAAACTCTAACCCTAAAAAACATCCCCCCCCCCCAACTACCTCTCATCTCTCTCTCGCTCGCCTCTCATTCTCACTTACTCTCGCAGTCGACATCTCGCTCGCAGTCATCACCGTCGTAGCTCAAGACCACCACACTACTGCACACCGGACCGCACCACTGCCCTTGTAATTTTTTTTGGTGTGTCTAATTTCGAAATTTTCCTACTATATTGAATTTTTTATTGTGTTGGATGATGGATTTCTAATTTGACTTGTTGAATGCCGATGGTATTGGGGTTGCTTGTATTTCTGAATTGATTGGATTGGTTGGATTTTGGATTTTGGATTTTGGTGTTGAATATTGAAGTTAAACTTGGCAATGTTGACGGTTTTGATTCTTGTGAAGCCTTGAAGCTGAAGGGATTTTGTGATTTGTCACGGTATTGGAGTTAGATGTATACTGTACAGTGTTATTAGTGTATATGAATATGTTAGATTTTGGATTGTTGAAGTTAATGATCACGGTGTATTGTTGAAGTTAATTCTGTATTTGTGATTTGGAAATTAGAAATGGGTATAGTTGACTGTAAAAATTGGAAATGACAATTAATAATTTAATAACTATGAAAATTGGAAGTGACAATTAATAATTTCATTATTATTATGATTTTTGAAAACAGAATTGATATAAACAGTAAACTAGTAGAGTATACAGTACAACTGTATAATATACCAATAAACTGTTTTGCAAATTTTAAAAATTTTAAGGGCTGTTTTATAAATTTAAAAAATTATCCGAAATGGTATCCGGTACTGACCAGTATCAGTACGGTGTCATACTAGAACTCAATCCGATACTGAGTCTGGTACGATATTCATAACATTGTTTGTAACTAAAAAATTCGATTAGACTTGCTTCTTATATGTTTTTTTTAATATGTTAAAAATAATCTTTCTATTAATTAAAGAATGAGATTGTGCACTTTTTCAGATTTACGTATCGACGAAAATTTTACGAAGTTGTTGTCACGTAGAAACTTCGTCTAAGCTGTTTCCTTCTATAAAAAAGTAACAAAAAGATAATTATCATCTAGCCTCTTATTTCACTTTCGTCTGTTTCACTAGCATACGGAGTAGTCTTGTCTGGTAGAATCAATCACGACCTTGGAATTATCAAATAATTTTAAAAAAACCCTTTAGATGAATTAGGAAAGAATGTTGTTATCATCTTTTTGTATGCGACAGATGGAGTTAATCATCTTGGACTACATATTAAGCAGTAGTACAATCTATCAAAATAAATAATCGTACTCTTAACTAAACTGTTATTTTTTATAATGGCACTTGTCCCTGAAAGTTTCCTACTATTCTTCGTACTTACTTGCTAATAATACCTCATAATGCTAAGATATCAAATTTCATACAACGGTGCATTGAGTTGAAACGTAATACGACCTATGGTATGCAATGATTTTGGCCATGTACATCCATCAAAGTTAAAACCTAGCAGACTCTGTAAAACGTCCCTAGGGTCTTGGATAGTATCCTTTATCTCCCTTTTGGTCGATATAATGTAGAGTTTGCAATTTAATTTGGAAGCATTCCATGGTCGTTTAACCAAGACAAAACATGAACAAAGTTGAAATTGATGCGCTAGCATGTAGTTTCACATCAGTAAAAGTTATTCAGTTTTCCCAAACGGCTCCTTTATATATTAGTCGCTGTAGAGATGTAGTACTTGAGTCTGTTAGTTTTCACCTAAGGTGACTAGTGATTGAGATTCGTTGAGACATCTTAGGAAGCAAAAGTTACCAAAACAGGGAGTACTAACTTGAAAAACAAGTTACTAAAAGTGGGAGTGTTATTTGGAAAACATTTAATTCTCGGTTTGTCAACTAGTAATCAAGATATTAGAATTAGGCAATGGAAAAGGAGAATAAAAATAGGAATGAAATTCCTCAGTGTACATGTTTGATATGTAATAGTTAAAGTATTGCATATGTAAAAGATATAACTAATGTTCACGGATAACAAATAATTTTAAAATATTTTCAAGTAAATAAATTATAGAAACTATTAAGGATAAATGTCAATGACCTCTTTCAGTTCTTTACAACGTAAACATTTCCCTTGCTAAATTGTCTTTCCATACAGCCTATTGGTTAGATGTTTCAAAATCATCAATGTAATAAGCATGATCATTATTTCCTAACATCGCATCCAACTCATCTTCTAATGATCTTTCCTTATGTGTTGACAGATAAGTTTGTGCATGTAACAACAAGTTAACATGATATTAGTTTGAGTATCAATTGAATAATATGAGGTACTTCTTAATTAGAATTCCTCATTGTAACTTTAATAATATAAATGTACTTTCAATAACATTTTTAACTGCAAAATGTTTCATACTGAAATATTCTTCTAGAATATTTTCTAAATGTCTTAATCTTCATTCAGTAAGATGATATCACTGACCTCTATATGGTGCGAGAAATCCCTTACAATTTTATATCTAGCATCAACAAAATAATATATTGACATTTTACTTAATTTATTAAATATATTAACCACATGATTTTAATATATAGAAAAATGATTTGGATATATAACCTTGAATATCTCACCTTGAGGAATATTTGATCCATTTCTGATAGCTAAACCTTTCTAACTAGGTAGTACATATATAAATTACACGTTCACAAAACATACATATAAGACATTTGTGCAAATCTCATTCTTCCTAGTATGATATTAGGTTTTTCCAATATTTGGTACGTTAACATTAATATACGAACTATATAAAGCTAGTGAGAAGTTCTAAAATTAGAAAATTTGTATTCTTATTATTAATTAAAAATAATTAATTATCTTAAACCATTTTTATCCTTCATCAATGCTATTTTCATAGATAGGTTCACAGACTTTAACTCTTCATAATTTGAGCACAACTTTCAATATAATATGTCAGTGTCAACTTACTTTCTCTCCCAAATGCTGAAAATCATTTTTGATTTATTGATTTCTCTCATCAAAGGCAAAGAGATGTAAAATATTGTTAACATTTCCTCTACATCTATATTTTTAGTATTTTTTAATCCACCAATATTTAGCAACATTTAACATAATATGAAAAGTGTTCACCTATCAATATGAAGTTGCTCAATGTATGCAATGTAATTTTCCACAATCATACCATTGAGATATGTTATTCGAGCTAATGGATTATGCCTACTAGGCTCTTTTATCGTTATTAAAATGTGCCTCTTTAGTAAACATAATAATAATCTTAATAGTCACAACATCACAAAAATTGATATCCTTCTTCTTAATGTGTACCATATTATAGAAAATCACAATGATGAGGTATATGAGCAATGGTTGACATTAAAAATTAGTAATAATCATGAAATATATCAAATTATCAAAGCATTGACTTTAAGTAACCACACCATGTTTACCTTTTTCAATATAAGCATTGCCTATAGGTACCATCCTTGGCATAGAATATATAAGGTATATATTATAAATATTGCACTTCTTATTAAACTATTTATATGAGGACCAAATCTTATAGAGAACACAAGTATAGGTTTTAAGATGAGGTAATAAAAATTAATCACATGTCTTCTGGATCATTCTAAAAATGAAAAATATTTTACTTGTTTCTCTATTCATAATTATAAAAGATGTAATTCCCAGGTGATGTTTGTGTAAGTCAACAATCTTTCATCCTAATTCCAATTTCCCTGTGTCTAAAATCAACAAAATAATTTTTATATCTAGCATCAACAAAATAATATTGACGTATTACGTAATATATTAAATATATTAACTACGTGATTTTAATACATAAAAAAATGATTTGGATATATAACCTTGCATATCTCACCTCGATAAATATTTAATCCATTTCTGATAGCTAAACCTTCCTAACTATGATGTTCATATTTAAATTACATGTTCACAAAACATACAAGTAAGACATTTGTGGAAATATAATTTTTCTAATATGATATTGGGCTTTTCCAATGTTGGTACATTTACATTAATATACGTATTATATAAAGCTCCTCAGAAATTCTAAAGTTACAAAAATTGTATTCTCATTATTAATTAAAAGTAAATTATATACCAAATAAAACTTTATAAATGAATATTATTATCTTAAAACCACCTCTATCTTTCATCAATGCTATTTTCGTAGATAGGTTCACGGATTTTAAGTATGACTCTTCATAGCTTAAGCACAACTTCGAATATAACATGTCAGTGTCTACTTACTATCTCTCCCAAATGTTAAAAATCATATTTGATTTATTAATTTCTCTCGTCAAAGGCAAAGAGATGCAAATTATTGTTACCATTTCCTCTACATCTATATTTTTATTTTTTTAATCCACCAATATTTAGCAGCATTGAGCATAATATGTAAAAGGTACACCTATCTATATAAAGTTGCTCATTGTATGCAATGTAATTTTCCCCAATCATACAATTGAGATATGTTATTCAAGCTAATGGATTATACCTACTAGGCTCGTTTATCATTCTCAATATGTGCCTCTTTAGTAAATATAATAATAGTCTTAATACCATCATAACATCACAAAAATTGACATCCTTCTTCTTCTTAATGTGTACCATAGTATAGAAAATCACAATGTTAAGGTATAAGAGCGATCATTGCCATTAAAAATTAGTAATAATCATGAAATATATCAAATTATCAAAGCATTAACTCTAAGTAACTGCACCATATTTACCTTTTTCAACATAAACATTGCCTAAAGGTACCATCCTTAGGATATAATAAATGAAGTATATAGTATAAATATTGTAGTTCTTATTAAAATATTTATATGAGTACCAACTCTTACAAAGAACATAAGTATAGGTTTTAGGACGAGGAAATAAAAATTAATCAAATGTCTTCTGAATTTTTCTAAAAATGAAAAATATTTATCTTGTTTCTCTACAGGTAGTTCTTTTGGCCTTGCATGCAATATAATTAGATGATGATACCTTCCTTAATGGTGCATTGCAATGGCATGGTAAATTGATCTGCTAAATTTTCATAATGACATGTTAACTATCCCTTACATTGCATTTACATGTTTTCACCTTTTAATCATATTCAAGCCAACATATTCACTATGCTCTATAGGAATTAGGTTTTGGAACTTCTCTTTTAAATAAGCACAAATAAATTACATAATTTAGGGGTGCCTGTTGCTCACAGCATGTATGTCTCTAGAACATGAAGTTGGGTTTGCGCAATTCATACTTGAAAATGATTAAGAAAATAAACATAATCATCATGTAATAATTAATTCAATCATTTACGTAAACAACAATCCATAAAAAAAGGAATACCTTACAAAAGTAAAATAAGAAAATTAAAACCGTAAAAGCTAACCTAGATATGTTGATAAGGAACCAGAGGAAAAGAGAGAATAGAGAAGTTGCAAAGGAACACATAGAGGAAGAGAGAGGTCGTATTGTAAGAGCACGAGAAGAGAATATGATTTTATTCACACGATTGCTTATTTGTTATTTCTGATATTTATTTTTAGGTTATACCACACTCCTTTATGAATAAAAATATAAGGTTGTTTAAAATTCATTTTAGTTTTGTCACTCCCTATTTTATCCATGCTTAGTAATCAAACAAGTAAAAATTAAGGAATCAAGGTTACATTCTTTTTTATAAAAGAAAAAATTAAATTTGTCATATAATTTTGACTTAAGCATGATTTAGTTTCTTAACTTTTGTCTCAAATTGATTTGAATCTTTTATTATTAATTAATTAGATTTAAAATTAATTTATTTTTCTTCTTATACTAACACATTTTAAAGTTAAAGGATAACAAAATAAAACATTAAACTTGATTTGATAAGAAAATAAAGAACTAAAATGTAATTAATAATGATGGTTAAATTCCTATAACCTATATAATTTCCACCTTTTAAAATTAGTTCCTGATTATTCACAATTATCAATCACCTCCTACTATTTTTGTTTTGCAATACTTGACCCCTGTGTCATTCATCTCCATTAAAAATCCTAAAAGAACCAAAATGTAATTAATAATCGGGGTTAGATTCATAACCTATATAATTTACAATGTTTTTAATTCATATCTTGATTTTGTTTAAATCATCAGTCACCTTCTGTGGTTTTAGTTTTGTAAGACTTGACCTTATGACATTCATCTCCATCAAAAGTTCTAATGAAAATTAACGAAACAAATTCATTTCTTTTTACATGGCACAATATATGGCACAGCACATAATGTCGTGAAGATGGTTCAACCCATATGATGTCATGCTTTATATGATGTCATTTTTCAATTTGGAACAATGTCACATGAAGTTATTCATCTATGTGAAATTCACTTTATTTTATAATTTTTTGTTCAATTAGAGACTATCACAAATTTAGTTTGGTTAAAGAATGGAGATGACATTCAATTGGAAAAGTTTGGTAAGCAAATCATAGTCATTGTGGAGGTCAACTTAGGTCTTTGGATCGCTAGGGTTTTGGTTGATTTGAATTTTATTTATGAGCTTTTGCTTATCATTTGTGTCAAATTTATTATGCCTTATCGTTTTTAGTGATTTCCTTTAATTTATCAAATTTATTATTGATAGTTGTAGTTTGTATTATGTTTTGGTAGGTGTTTTAGTGTGTTTCTAGGTGTTGATTAGATGATTATTGCATGTTTAGGCTTTGAAATATAAAAGAACATAACAAAACCTATAAAGACCTAGCTTCCATTTACCAAATTGAGAAAAGAGCCAAGGGAGATCAAGAGGAGAGAAGAGGAGTAGCAGTAGCAGTCCAGCCACTCTAACCACTTAAGTTCTTTTCCTCTCTCTTTTGGTATAAGAGCTCAGTCATGATTCTATTCATGTTCCTCGATGAATCTAGATATGTTGTGATATGTTTGTTTTTGAATTAGCAAGTGGATAGCAGTATGTATCATATTTGGCTTGAGAATGTATATCTACAGTGAACCAAACTTGAAGGAATTATTTGACAAATTAATTTTTTAATTAATATATGAAAGTAGGTCTCATTAAGAAGTAGAATTCATGAGGATTCTAATGGTATATTACATTTGTAAATTGAATATACAAATTGGGAAATAAGCCTTATTGATGTTAACAAAACATTTTGAAGCACAAAACGTTAAATTTAGTCTACAGGATTCAAAACTACTCCTTTTACTACAGGATGCTTACCTAGCTAACATTTAGATCTAACACTACCCAAACTTTTTTGGTTCACCTCATCCTAATGTAATCTCATCTATCTCAATATCTATTTGTCTCCCTCGCCTTCTTATGTCATTTATATTTGGAATTTAAAACATCTACCATAAAAACTCTCAAATCTAATTATACGGTTAGATGCACTAATTATCTCTAAACAAAACCTACAACAACCTTATAACAAACTTTTAGATGTTATGGTCATAAGATGATAATACATGAACCCATTATTGAAAGACATTTCATATAATTGCTTTTGATTCCTTTGTTGACAACTACCAATTTTTCATGTAAAAGCATATAAGTTCATGCTACAATTTTGTATCACTTGTTGGTGTACTATCACAAATCCACATTACACGTGTGATTTATTAAATTTTTTTCAAAACATTACAAATCCTTTTATTTATTAGTTTCTAGAATTAAGGATTAACAATTCTATCTTCTATATTATAAAATCATACTTGCTTTCAAATTTTACTTATTTTTATTTGTCATTGAAAGGTAACTACACATTTATCATCTTAAGTCATTAATAAAGTGATGAATATATGAAAAAGGACAAATAGCAGATAAAAGGAAGTTTAATGTAAGAAATGGAAAGTCTAACTAAAAGGAAACACTTGTTAAGACCCTCTAAAATGGTATATTACAAAGTCAAAACTTATATTATACTCCAATAAATTCTAATGCAGTTTCCTTATTAATGCCATGATGTTTATGGAAATTACTAGTAATAATAGTGAGGCTTCATTTTAGTCTAACACATCTAAATTCTACAAAAATTTCTATTTATACTATGATGAGCATAATCTAAATTGCATAAATCATGAATTCAATAGAAACTCAGATATTAATGTGATGTTGGTAATAAAGATCAGTGCATTCAACATCAAGTCTAAGCATTAATTAAAACCCCAATTTCAAATCTTAATCAAAATTGGAACCCTGTTTGAAATCTCTTTCCTGAAAACCCATATTACATGAACCCTAATTCAATCCTTACGCATACTTAGAAGACCGTGAAAGACTAGCCACTCATTATGATATATAATTGATTAAAACCCTAAGCTTAAATCCACAATGGTTGTAATTTTCTTACCACGTGTATCTAATCAAACCTAGTTGAATAACGACATCTCCAATCACCTCTCCAAAAAATTATGTTGATGGGTATTTAAGGGCTTTAATTCTCTGACCAGGCGATCAGATGAGATGCAAAGTTGATTTTCTTTCCAAATGATGAGATGAGATATAAAGTTCTAGATAACAAGATGAATTTCATGTAGATGAACAACTTCATACGATATTATTCCAAACTGAAAAATGATGTTGCAAGAACTATGTCGTCATGTTGGTTGAAACACGCATACGATGTCTAAACCTATATAAATTGATGGCTCGATGGGTTAAACCTAAAAATTAAAGTACTTGAGTTATAAAAATCAGACAATATATTGGATTTAAGTTTTAAAAATTAAGCTCAACCAATTTAAAGTCAGATTTGAGTTATTAAAAAAATCATCCTATACTTATATTTATAAATATCTTAAATTTATGCTAACCTATAATTATCATCTAATAATTTTCACATAATTATTAGGAAAAATAGAAACAGAACACTATCTATTTGTTTCTGTTACTATTGGTGGGAGACATGGAGTCATCATGCATCACATGCACAACAAGGCAGCAGAAGTGTCGGAATTTAATTCTGACCAAATGATATCCCCAAATTCCAAAAACTTATATGCATGCATACTCACACTATATATGAACATGAAATTTCAGTACATGTACCTTTTAATTCTCCTCCTTTCTTGATTCTTCTCCTTGTTTAGGTTGTTGCAAACACCAAACCCTTCCTTGATCACCCAAGAACATGCAAAGATGAATAAGAAACAATATGTAAGGGTGGTTTGAGAACCAAACTAAATAAGTTCGAATAGATGCTTAAATGGAGAGAAAAATCAAGAATATGTTGCATGACAATAACATAAAATTGCATGAACAAGACTCAAGACACTTCTCTCTCACTCTAGAACACTTCTAGACACCTTATCCTCTCACTTGAGTGTGTAAGAACAGGTTAGCTTCATTGTATATAAGTGAAGAACTCACTTATGTATCAATTGTCGAGCCTTCGATCACGATTATAGCTTATGAGTCACGATCGTGACCTGCTTAATTGACAGTCTCTCCTTTGGTCACGATTGTGGCCTACTTAAAAATAGTCATACACACTTTGTTTTTCATCTGATCTTTTTATGCATGTGACCTTTAGTTTCTCGGTTATTTTAGGCACTTGAATTAACTCTTAATTCAAGCAAATCATGAAGGGTTTTATGATGTCAATTTACTGGAATATAAATGGATTAACACATGAACTCTTCGTTAGTTAATTATCCGACCTATGAACCTTTCCATAGTTAATTACCGTGTAATTCGTCCCTTCACCATGCTATACCCCACTTGGTTCCGAGTATGGCCATGCGTTAACTCCCACTAGACTAATTACATAACATCTAGTCCAAGTGATGTTAGTTATTGTCCTAGGATCTCATTACTCTATGTGTCATTGAAGACTCTCTTCAAGACGCATAACTGCTCTGGCCAGAGACTCTTGAGTAATGACCCCTACAAGAGGTCGTGGGTATTATCTCCTTCCATCAGGAATGGTGAATTCTTTATTAGCTACCCAATTACATTGAAATACAAATAGCTATACCCAATCACCCTCATATGAGCAACCTCATCTTGAGACAACAAGGAATGATGTCAAAGTACAGGATCAGTATCCAAGATATCTTTAAGTACCTCAAGTCTAAGGATATTTACATCATTGCTATGATGAGATTAATCATTGACATTTGATAGATCATTCATATGATAATCTCATAGTAGGTCATTCGATGTACTTACTACTCTTAGTAAGCATCCACATGTTAACTCTGAACATCTTATGCTTATAGTTTATGAGATTCACTACTTGATTAAATCAAGAAGTATAACATGTTCTAGTCTATTAGAATTAATAATGTCCTATTTTATTAATCCTATGACAAGGGATAATTTAGATACTAACATAATTGTACATGATAGGAATCTCATTATTATGATCTCATCATGATTTTCTTCATACTATGTTTTATATCATGGACTTTGTTAATTCGATTTAAGATCGACATCAATTCATAAATAAATGAACATCAAATTAATGAAAATTTGCCTTTTGCTTTATTAATCAAAATAAAGTTTGTACAAAAGTACTAAAGGTGTTTGCTTTTAGAGCACTACTCTAACAATCTTCCACTTGCACTAAGGTCAATATCCTTTGTATCGAATACCATAGGCGAGTACACTAGAATCAAATTTCATTTGAGGAAGTGGCTTAGTCAAAGGATCAGCGATGTTCTGATATGTGGGCACCCTTTCTATCTTCACATCACCTCTATCAATTATCTCCCTAATCAGGTGATATCCACTGAGTATATGCTTGGACCTCTAATGAGACCTTGGTCCTTGACTTGAGCAATAACCCCGTTATTGTCATAATACAACAGTATTGGGTCTACAATACTCAAAACCACTCCAAGTTCCATAACAAACTTTTTAATCCAAATAGCTTCTTTTCGACTTCCACAATTGCAATGTACTTTGACTCAGTCGTCGAATCTGCAGTCGTCTCTTGTTTGGAGCTCTTCTAACTAATCACTCCTCCATTCAATGTGAAGATGTAACCTAACTGGGATTTGGATTCATCTTGGTCAGATTGAAAACTGGCATTCATATATACTCTCACTACTAGCTCCCCATCTCTATATACTAAGGATACATCCTTAGTCCTTCTTAAGTACTTTAGGATATTCTTGACAGCCACCCAGTGATACTCACCAGGATCCAATTGATATCTGCTCGTAGCACTTAGAGCATACGATATATCAGGTCTAGTATATAACATAACGTACATGATTGATCCTATTGCCGAAGCATACGGGATCAAACTCATACGAGTCCTCTCATCTTACATCGTTGGACACTTCGATTTCGAGAGATTTATCCCATGTGTTATAGGAAGAAAATCTCTCTTAGACTGCTCCACGCTAAACCTCTTTAGCACTTTATCTATATATGTAGACTATGAAAGACCTATCAACTTTCTTGATCTATCTTTATAGATCTTTATTCCCAATATATAAGTTGCTTCTCCAAGGTCTTTCATGGAGAAATTTTGGGACAACTAAATTTTGATTGATTGCAAACTTGAGACATCATTTCCTATTAGTAATATGCATCCACATATAACACAAGGAATATGATAGCACTCCCTCTAACCTTCTTGTACACACAAGGTTCATCCAGATTTTGTGAGAAACTAAACTCTTTGATTGTCTCATCAAATCGGATGTTCCAACTCCTATATGTTTGCTTCAATCCATAAATGGATTTATGAAGCTTGCATACCTTTTCGCCACCTATGAATGTGAAGCCCTCAGGTTGTATTATATACACATCCTCGGTAAGGTTTCCATTCAGGAAAGTCATCTTCATATCTATTTGTCATATCTCATAAACATAATGAGCAGTAATGGCTAAGAGTATTCTAATGGATTTAAGCATGGCTAGGGGTTAAATGTCTCGTTATAGTCAATTCCTTATTTTTGACGATAACCTTTAGTGACTAACCTCTCTTTATAGGTAATCACTTTACCTTTCATATCGATTTTCTTCTTGAAAATTCACTTGCACCCTATGGGTTTTATTCCTTCGAGTGGGTCAACCAAAGTCCATACTTGGTTTTCTGACATGGAATCCATTTCGGACTTTATGGCTTGAAGCCAATTTTCATATTCTGAACTCTTCAGAGCCTCTTCATAAGTTGTAGGCTCATTGTCTTCAATGAGCAATATGTCATTATGTTCACTTACGAGAAATTCATATCTCTTTGGAACATTACGTATCCTACTTGACCTACAAACATATTATGTGTGTCAGAAGGTTCAACTATTGTCTCATCTTCATGAACAAAAATCTCGAGTTCAGGCTGTTGATCTACGTCTATTTAAGCATCATAAACTTCATCAAGTTCAACTTTGCTCCTATTGTCTTCTCTTAGAAGAAACTATTTCTCTAAAAAGACAGCATGCTTTGAGACAAACACCTTTTGCTCTAAAGCATTGTAAAACTGATATCCAATTGTTTCCTTAAGATATCCTGCAAACAGACATTTATTAGATTTTACTTCAAGCTTGTCTAATTGAATCCAATTTACGTAAGCCGAGAAATCCCAAACTTTCATATGAGAAAGATAAGGCCTTTTGTTAGTCCATATCTCATATAGAGTAACTTTAACTACTTTTAAAAGGACTCTGTTTATCACATAAACAGTAGTCTCGAGTGTATAACCTCAAAAGGATTTTGGTAGATCTGCTAAGCCCATCATCAACCTCACCATGTCTAATAAGGTTCGGTTTCTCCTTTCAGCCAGACCATTATATTGTGGTGTGTAAGGCGAAGTCCATTGGGATACAATCCTGTTATCCTCGAGATAACTTAGAAACTCTTCGCTTAAGTATTCACCACCTCGATCTGATCGAAGTGTCTTGACACTTTTACCGAGTTGTTTCTCTACTTCATGTCTGAACTTTTTGAACATTTCAAATGCTTCAGGCTTGTATCTCCTTAGATACACATACCCATATCGTGAATAATCATTGATAAAGGTAATGAAGTACATAAAACCACCTTTAGCATGAATGGACATTGGACCACAAACATTAGAATGTATTAGATCTAATAACCCATTCGCTCGTTCACCCTTTCCTTTAAAAGGCAATTTAGTAATCTTACCTAACAAGTAAGATTTACATGTGTCACATCATTCATAATCAAATAACCTTAAGCTACCACTTTTGTGTAGCTTAGCCATGCGTCTCTCACTTATATGGCCAAGTCGACAATCCCATAAGTAAGACGATTTTAAGTTATCTCGTTTTTTCTTTTATTGTCATTGATATTTAAAATTAGATTGCACATATCTAATATGTAAATACCATTGCACAATGTAGCAATACCATACAACATTTCATTCAACTTAATTGAATAACCTTTGCTTGAAAAAGTTAAATGAAATCTCGTTTTATTAAGACATGAAACAGATACAATGTTCTTTGTCACAACGAGTACATAATAGCAATTATCCAAAACTAACTCTAACCCACTAGGAAGATACAAAATATATGTTCCTACGATTAATGCAGTAACTCTTGCTTCATTTTCCACTCGTAGGTTCATCTCTCCCTTCTTGAGCGGTCGCCTATCCCTGAGACCTTGCATATCAACACATATGTGTGAGCCACATCCAGTATCTAATACCCAAATGTTATGATCAGAAATAGTATTAACTTCAATGACAAATAACATACGTGAAGTAGACGGTAAGGCATATAATGCCTTCTTCTGCTTCAGCGACTCCCTCAGCCATCTTAGAGGGGAAAAGCAACCTTGAGGTCTCGAACCTTTTAGACCGAGCTTGCTCATCAAATAGTTCTCTTAGATGGTATACTATGGTATGAGCATCCACAGCCTCATGCTACTTTTGCAGCTCTAGTGACATAGAGGTTAGGATAATGCAGCTAGCTAGCTCACTATCATCCAATAGTTTCTTATAAGCTTTATGATCCTCATCAGATGCATCAACAACAGGGGATCGGGAAGTGGTTCATTTAAGACATATCCTAGTTTTCAGATTTGAGAATTCGTAGTCGGTCTAAGAAGTTAGGTCCGTGACTTTGTTAGAGTCTAGTAAGGAGCGTAGGTTCACACTAGACGAAGACATTGTGGTGATTCAATAAACTAGAAGAATGAGAGAGAACGTTAGAATGTACATAAATGCATATCGATAAGGACTTTAAACATATGCATTGTAGGTCTCACTATTTTTATCCAAATCCATTGCCCTCACTACGAATTTAAGAAAACTTATAATTTCCCTAATAGGTCGATATCCAATATCACCAAGAATGACCTTGGGTTTGCCCAACAAGCTACCTTGGGTCAATCAGTAGGTATCATTCATACCAATTGCATTCAGTTATGCAACTATCGACTTGTGCCATCAACTGTTGATTTAGCACACTCGTTAGGTTATCAACTATTGATTCGTATACATCTAATGTATACAACCCAACTTTGCCTTTTTTCCACGTTGACCTTAGGTTTGCCAATAAATCAACGCTTCCAGTTAGGACCAACCCATTAATCCGAAATCTAATTTCCATGGTTTGAACATATTCGTATAGAGTAAGCTTGGGTTTGCCCAATAACCCAATTCTAAAAGAACTGTGGTTCTTGCCATATTAATGGAAGGCGTAAGTCCTAATATTTCTATTGAGGGATTTGTTCTTTGGTCTCATTATTAGTAGGAAGGTATTTATGTATATATATCTCATATATATATTCAGATTATGGACAACTCAATTAAATTGAGTCTTTGTCCATAACCACCCTTAAAATGCATCTAATGCATGTATCACAAAAAGAAGGTTTAATTTAGGTTGTGACTTGACTATGCATCAAAAGTTCGTGATTCGATTCAACTTTTGAACCAAATTGGGTACTAATGTTAGTCTCAGCTAATTCAAATTATGAATGTGATTCAATTAGGAACCCTAAAATTCAATTATTTTGATGTTCAAATTAAACACTTTAATTCTAGTTTACATGTCTTTTTCTAGTCACACTAGAAGTGCTATGTTCTACTTTGATAAATTCTAAATTAATCCCTAGGGTTTCTAAAGTTCTTGGACATCAATTTGTAGCACCTCACTCTCGCAAGACACGTACGTGACATTCTGAGTGATATTCGAGTGCAAATCCCGCAAAAGTGGCATGCTAGTAGCTGTCAATCAAACAAACCTTCTTACAATTTTTTTTATAACACACGTGTATGTGAAAATTTATAATCAAATTCAAACCCATACTTTTATTTCATAAAACTATAAATCACAATTATTATTACACTTTGATCAACCTCTTCTGCATAACATTTCCAATTGGAAAGTTATACACAACAAAATATTTAAATATACAGTAATTGCGGAAGACTCAATTCGGTACAAAAATAAAGAAATACAATGCAGACGCGAACTGATCCTGACCTCTACCTCTTACTTGAATGCAGTAGCTATACTCCTGTTTGCCCAACGGGGTAACTCTTTTGAGCCTGAAAAAATTACAAATTTTGGGTGAGTTTTGTGAATTCAGTGAGTGACCATCCTCGATGGCTCACTCATCACTTAACACATACAATTCACATAATTCACATCATTTCATTAATAATCATATTGAGTCATATATATTTCACATTCTCTTGAAACATATCTCACATTCAGAAAATTAGTCAAACTATTCAAAACATACACATCAAATGCATATGTAATGCTTATGAGACTCACTTTCAATTTGTTATTGTTGTGATCGAGTGCCTATAACTGTCCCGTATCTATTGTGGATACCGGGCTCATTAATAACTGTCACATATCCGTTGGGGATACCGGGATCATTTTACATAGTGAGCCATTAGCTCTTATACACTTTCTAAGCTTTAAGCTCTTTTTCACAATCTAAGCTTTAAGCTCTTTTTCACATCTGAGCTTTAAGCTCTTTTTCGGTGGCTACTCCGGTCACAATAGCCTTTATCTTTCATGCATTCATGAAATGAAATGCATCACATTCACATCTTTTCAATCAGTTACTTTATTTCACTTTACACATATCATCGAACCTTAGTCCGAAATTCAACATTAAAGTTGAGAATCATTTTTTCATCTATATGCATATTCACATTTCTCTTCGGAACTCGGTCCAGCATTTAACAATCAATTTATGTATCACATATATCATCAAATTCACATACAAGGAGCACTTCTGTTATTATTCATGCATTTATCAAACTCCTCGGACATTCAATGTCTGGAATCAGAACAATCACATTTCAATTCAATGGCAATTCAAAACAGAAAGTTAAAACATAACAAACAGTTAATGAGACCATCTAGGTCGACTCACAGTACGCTTCAGATTAGCAATTCCTTTCAAGATTTGGAAACGTCTGAATGTAGATGCTTATCCTGCACATCAACATTTATGCAATACACACATTGCACACACACATTAATAACTCAGCATAATTATAAGTATTCAATAATGCATAATGCATAATGCATGTTCATGACAATCCCGGTTATCGCTCTATTATTCTCATCCCGAAAACATTCATATTTTCAATCTCATATAAGTATCAATTATACTTATGGTTTATAGCTCAATGAACCCTTTGAATCTAATTTCATAACTCAATGAATCATTTCAGATTTTATTTTCCAAAAATTGACTTTCGGGTCTACTGCTCTAGATCATTTAGACAATGCAAATGGAGAAATTTGAGAACACTTTCTTCTAAAAAATTGTTCGCCTATGTCTTAAGGTTATAATGACACCAAGATCATTCAATTTGGTTCAGTAATCTAAAAGTTATACTCCAAATATTTCGGACTTTTCATAAACTAAATAAGTATCCTGTACTAAAATTTATTTCAAAATATGGAATTCTAGAGATAGAATTAAAATTCGATCTCTTCAGACAATTTGTAGCCCTATGTCTTTAGTTTACTCCAAATTAAAAATCATTCCATTTGGATAACTACAGAACAAGATATTGTCAAAATACCGAATACTGTTCAATGAAAATACTCCATTCATAAATTTTTCAGAACTCCTCATCATTTTCGTCTCAAATTTATCACTAAATCTCTCCCAAATGATTTCAGATGGCTATGATGTAGAAAATTGTGTTTTGAGTCTAGTGGTTCAAATCCCATATCATTTGGAGGTCAGGAGAAGAAGTTATAGTCAAAAGAGTGAAGGATGTTCACATCAGTCCACTTCAGTAAGCATTCAATGTCACGATCGTTCTTATGATTCAGAAAAGTCACGATCGTGCTTGTGAACTATCGTGCTTCTCCAGACTTCTCCAAAATGTCACGATCATGCAGAAGCACGATCGTGTAACCCCTCTTTTCTTCTCCAAATTCACGCACTACAGAGTCTCTTCTTCTCAAAACAAACCTTCGGGTCAATATTTCATGGTCATTTTGATAAGGAATATGAAGGATTTAGGCAAAACACTCTTCTGAACAATTGTTTATTTATGTCTTACGTTTCTAATGACACTAATTTCGTGCAATTTGGTTCAATATTCTGTAAGTTATACTAAAACAACTACAGACTATTTCCAAATTACGACAGAATCCAAAAACTCAACTTCAGGACAAAATTTGAAACTCTTAGAGACATAATTCAATTTTGATTTCTTCATGAAAAATATAGCCATATGTCTCTAGTTTAATCTTAACTTAAAATCATTGCATTTGGATGCCTATAGATCAAGTTATGGCTAAAATACAGATGCATGTTCAGTGAAAACACTGCATCTGTACATTTTCTAGCACTCTTCATCATCATTTTCATCTTAATTCATCTCTTTTGCTTACTCTTAACACTTCTAGCTTATTACCTCAATATTTCCTCTTCATTCCTATTTCATTTCAGCTCAACTTATCGCAACCAAATCAAAATCTATCATTTTTCATAATCATCAAAAATTGAAAAACACACTCGCACATATTCTTCACGTTTTCTGCATTTCTTCACTTTCATTTTTCTGCATTTTCATTTTTTTTTTTGCATTCGCTTCATTTTCTTCCTTTAACTATCATTTTAATCATTCTTTCTCATCTCCAAACATCACCATATACCTATCTCTTAACTATAAATTCATTCTTAATCATCTCTAAAAACACTCCAAAACTTACACACACACACACACACACACACACACACACACACATATAGTGAAGACACCAACATAAACAGAGCATTTACATATTCATTTTCCACGAATTTTCTTCATTAATCTCATACACATTTTAGTTGATCATTCAACTCCAAAAATCATTTCTACAACCTCTTATAACAACTTGATCATCAAATTTGAAAAATCAACACATCTAATTTTTCATCTTATATTCACGATGAACATAAAAAATGTTTATGTTTCTCATGAATATTAAATATCAATAAATCAACATTTTTGTTTCATAAACCAACAACTCTAAAGGATTAACAAGATACTTACTTGTTTAAACCCCAACTCTTCAAAAATCACTTGAACCCTAACATAATGCAACTCACGTACACCATTGTAGAGGTTGACAAGTTTCGATTTTTCTTGAAGCAAATGGAAGAAAACCGAAGTTGGGAGTAGGAAAAAGGTATATGAAAACAAGATTTAACTTTGGTGGAGGTTTGATGAAAAACTCTGTGTAAATGAAGGAACAAGAAGAAGAAAGCTACAAATAAGATGAAGGTAAGAGCACTGTACTTGGTCTTTCAAAGTTAAGAAAACTTAACTTTAGACTTGGACACTTGTCCAATTCCTAAGACCTTAGCTAGTTTTCCAACTAACTAGTTCTTATTGAACTAGTTCCATAACTCCCACCTTTTTATTCCAATTATCACCAAAATTTTCAATATCAATAACTCACAAATTCTAAATTCATCTCCAAAATTTCTCCAATATCCTTTTACTCTTATTTCTATTTCCATTCATAATTGACTTGCCACTTGGCATTT
>JANIHZ010000209.1:21363974-21378817 GCA_027478365.1 Erythroxylum rufum | reverse complement strand
TAATTAATTGTGTTTAATTATAAAAAGATATTAAAAATGAAGGGAGTATCACTCATGAATGATTGACATTCCTCTTATGCTTGAAGGGTATGGAGCAATACCTGAAATTTAGATATCATAATATTATCCCTATAATGATAATATATAACCAACTACCTCTTTTTTATTCTTTAACCATTAAACTATTCTCAAACTTATCAACTAAGCACCTGTTAAATAAACAGTAGACGTGACATTGTGTAAGGACAGGTAGGGTACGTATCTGTCTAGGGCCTACCGTTAACAAAAACAAAAAAGGCAACAAGAAGGTTATATTTTGCTTCACTTTATTTTTATAAGAGTCAAGAGCCCACTCTTCACTCTCATAAAGAGTAAAATAAGAGCTCATATTTTGTCTTATTTCGTTCTTTATGAAAGTCATCTTTTGATCCTTATCAAGAACAAAAAGAAGTAAAATAGTAGCTTTGTTATTACTTTGGCCAAAGCATATTAAATGTCAAGAACACCCTCAAGCAGCCAATTCAATGAATTTAGAGTCAAAATCAACGTCTTAATCATATTTTATTAAGTTTGTTAAATATCTTATTAATAAAAAGGTGGTTTGTGAAGATAAATTGTATTATAAAATTATTAGTATGAAATTTTAAGTTATAAGAGACAAGTTAAAAGAATATAAATTGCAGAATAATCAAGTGTAATTAACTCTTAAATTTTTTTTTGGTGTAGTTTAGAAAACAATCAAGTTTTAATTCAGCATTATTTTGTACTAATTTTAGAAGTCAATAATAGAATACGGTTCTTTGGTACAAGGATAAACAGGACAGGCCTTATGATTGCATCCCTGATTTGAAACTAGAAGCCCCCGGCCCACAGATTGGAATATGATGTTGGGATTTTGTCCGAAATTGGAAAATGATGGTCACAGACAAACGGCAAGGCAAAGTGAAACACAATTTCTTTCACAACCGCAGCACAATAGCATATTTCTTTCGCAGTCCCTGTCACATATTTAGTCCCTTTCCCCACTACCTACCCTCTTTTAACACATTTGTGTTACTGTGCTTCTTTGTTCTATGAAATCTCAAGTGCTATTTCGTTTGTATATCATGTCGTTTGTATAAGATATATTTACTATACATGATTATTTGATATATTTAATTGAATAATTACCCATTTCCAGCTTTTAGTCCAACGCAAAAACCTCCATTCTCACTAAACTGTCGCAAGACCTAAAGATGAATTGAAACCCCTGCCACTCCTAACAAATTGAGTGCATTTTCCTGATGCGGGCAAAGAATATTTTCAGGAATTTTCTTTTTTGTCTCTAAATTTTTAGGAAAGTTATTGCGACACATCATGTATAATGGAGGAGTTTCGAGTTTTCCTCTTTAGTATAAGAGTTGATATCATTCATAGGAGCAAAGAGTAGGCCATGTGATGAAGCCAAGTACATAATGGCATATGATAGATAAACGGAGCAATTCCCTTGTCGGGAAGTTAAAGCCGCTTCCCCAAAATTAAAAACTGACAACTTCCTTCAGTATAGACCACAGAGGCCCCAACGGTTGGGAATTCTGAAAGCTATTGCTCGTGGTTATTACGTTGCATGCGTTTTACATGTCATATTCATGAAGCTGTCTTCATCCTTATCTCTATTATTGAAGATTTGACGTTTACTTGTAAAAACAGTAACCTCTCTCCCTACTCATTATCGGATGCATTATTGCTACTCCTTTTGGTTTCACGTTTTTAAACTGGTGGTTAGCCACCAATTTACCCTTTGCATATGTTAAAGAGAGTTTTTTCCCATGTCCTTTTCTTGTCCTAATTCTTCTTGTAATTACTTCCGCGCTGTTCCTTTGTTAACCATTAATAAAGCGTAAGCTTAGCCAAATCCTGTCTGTAGATACATATCGTATTGAGTGTTTCGTCCTATTTTGAGACTTTCGGTAACCGTAAACGGCTTTATGATACATGTCTTGACTTACACCACTATATAGATCAATCGTATAAGTCTTTGTAAAGATGTGAAGATACATGACTGTGTAACACTAAGTAACCATGTATGTTTACAAATGAGGCAGTACTAAAAAGATAAAGTGGTAGAAATTTTTATTTCATGATATAAAAGAGAAAAATATGCAAGTTTTCGAAGACAGTGCAATCACTGTTCAAAAGTGAGAAAAACAAAAAACAGAAAGAGGGCAAAACGTTTTATATTTTTATCTTTGTTTAATTGTTTTTGAAATTGGAGAGTGATTGTTGATTGTGACTTCAATTTTAATTTCAATCTTGAAACTTTGTGAGACAATTTGTTATTAGGAGAATGAGAGATCAACTTTTCTTGTAAATCCTTATTGAATTTAGTAGATTTATTTGTCAGTTTGCTCCATGATTGTTTCCTCTATATCGGAGGGTTTTTCATGTTAAATCTTGGTGTTTATTTCATCACTTAGTTTCTTATTTTCATATTATTTTTGCTGCTGCAACTTGAAGAATTCTTTCTTATCGTTAATATTTGACTGATCATTTAGAGAGTTGTTGTTTGTCTCCTAACAAATAGTATCAAAGTTATCGTAATAGAAGGTAGAAATAGCTCTATGGTCAAGTTAACGTCATCAAATTACTCGATATGAAGGCTCATGATGGAGCACCTTCTGTATTGCAAGAATCTCTTTGATCCTATTGATGTGAACAGAGGTGTGAAGGATGATGTTCCTTTAAAACCTAAAAAGATATCAGTCAGAGAATGAGAAAAGTTAAAGTGGAAAGCTCTGGGCACTATAAGACAATGGATTGATATCAGGATATTCAACCATGTGTCTTAAGAAACGGATCTTTTTAAGCTATTGAAGAAGTGAAAAGGCTTGTGAAAGGAAAACTACTCATAACAAGGTCTCTCTAATTAAAAGGGTTGTGAATTTGAAGTTAAAGGCTGGAAAATCAGTGTCGGAACATCTAAGTGATTTTCAGGACATAATCAATAAGCTTACTACAATAATGAGCATTCTTGATGATGAGCTTCAAGTTTTATTCCTATTGAGTTCATTACTAGATAGCTAGGAAATGCTAGGGGTGACAATTAGCAACTCTTTGGTAATGGTGTGTTCTCTTTAAATGTAATCAAAGAGAGTATATTTAATAAAGAAATTAGAGAAAGGAGATTAGAACTAAAAATTTGCAGGCTTTTGTGACAGAAAACTGGGGAAGGAATAAAAGTAGGTGTCCTAATAGTTATGGCAAGTCTAAAAATAGTTCAAAGTCCAGAGGTGACAAAGATATAAAGACATATCACTATTACGATAAATCAGAATACATTAAAACGTTATGTAACTTGTTTTTAAGTGATGGAACTATTAAAACTTGTTCACAGGAAAACAATAATCTTCTCTCCATTTAGTTGCTAATTATAAGACATCGTATGTTGTCGTTAGGCATCTAAGCCCATGATGTAAATCGTTGGAAACCAAGTTTGGGTTTTAACTCTATAACTCGTGGGGGTTAAGCAGTAAACGTTAACGAAAAAGACATTGTCTGGTAACAACGTCGTTTTCAATTTGTAAAAAATATTGAAGATGAAGTTAACGATGTTGTTTAAATTTTTTATTTACCTACGGAATAACCCTTCCGTCTTTAAATGACACTAAATCACAGATGGAATCCAGTTCTATCAGTACACCCCTATTCGATTATGTTTTATTAAATATGATGCAGTTGAAGCAAAAATTTTACCGACGAAATGCAATTCTGTTGGCAAATCATTTGCGCCTCTTTTACCAGTGATGATTCCTATTCCGTTGCTATATATCCTTCGGTAAATCCATCTTTACCGAAGGATATTTTTTCTGTCGTAAATTACCATATATTACAACAATTTCATCGACGGTATGTGATTTTTTGTCACTAATTTTCAATAGTATTATTTCTGTTGATAATTTTCTTGTAGTGTGAGGTGTCCCTAGTTTGTACAACTAGTGAATGCTTCCTTATCAACAATTTTGGTTTTGAATGGCTAATTGATACAGGAACATCTTATCATTGTGTTCCAAAGGTGGAGTACTTCTCAAATTACAAGAATGGAGATTTTGGTAGTGTAAAGATGAGAAACCAAAGTTTTGCCAAGATAGTTAGTACAGGTGATATCTAGGTTAAAAAAAAGCCATATGCTTACTGAACTTGAGAGATGTACAACACATCCTTGATCTAAGGCTAAATCTGTTATCAACGATTGAGTTAGATCGAAAAGGTTTTCATCACACTTTTAGGGATAAAAAGTGGAAACTATGTAAAGGCGCAATGACGGTTGCCTGAGAAGAGTTATGTTGCTAGCTGTACAAGACACATTTAAAGGTGTATGGTGGTGGAGAGGTATACACAACTAAAGAGGAAACTTCACCAAATCTATAGCATCGACAATTGGGACATATGGGTGAGAAGGGATTAAAGTTGCTATCTGAAAAATCCCTTATACTAATTAAGAACTCACAAGTGCTTATTACTTGCAATCATTACATGGTTGAGAAGTAGCATAAAGTCTCTTTCAAGAGAAGATTTATAAGGAATTTGGAGTTATTAAAGTTAGTTTTTTCAAATGTTTGTGGTCCTATTAAGGAGGAGTCATTAGGAGGTAACAAATATTTTATTACATTTATTGATGATGCTTCGAGGAATACTTGGTTATACATGTTGAACTTTAAGAGTTAATTGTTTGAAACTGTCAAGAAGTTTCATGCTTTGTTATAAAAGGAAGCTCAGAGGAAGCTGAAGTGCCTATGAGCAAACAATGAGGGGAGTATACATCTAAGGTGCTTGAAGAATACTATATATCACATGGCATTAGACATGAGAGAACTGAACCAGAGACTCCACAACATAATGGGGTTACTGAAAGGATGAAAAAAAACCATTGTGGAGAAGGATCTTTGCATGCTCAAAATGTATATGTTACCAAAGATATTTTGGGGAGAAGCAGTTGAATTGCATTTTACCTGATAAATCGACCTCTCTCAATTTCATTGGATTTTAAGATTCTCAGGAGAGCATGGACGAGCAAGGATCCAATAATCATCATTTAAGAGTTTTTTTCTACCAGGTATTCAGAAATGTACCCAAGGATAAAAGAAAGAAGCTTGACTCAAAGTCAATACCTTGTATCTTTGTTAGATATGGTGGTGATCAATTTGGCTTCAGACTTTTGACCTAGAGAAGAAAAAGGTGGTCAAGAGTTGGAACGTAGTGTTCTAGGAGCACAAGAGAGGTGTTGATCTTTTGAGTGGAGATAAACCATCATACTGTAGCTCATCAGATGGCATAGTTAGCTTTTTGCCAGTTCTTTTAACTATCGATCAATCTATAGGTGAAGAAGATGAAGTGTGTGACCAAGCACACATTGGTGGTGATCAGATATAATTTAATATTGATGAGCTACATGAATCGCATCTAGACAATACTGGAAAAAGAATCTATTGAGAATAATGAGTAGGGAGAGCAATTGGATCCAATAGTTGATGAAACGTAACTTTGAAGGTCAACAAAGGAGAAAAGACCTTCCACAAGGTATCTAATTTCTGAGTACCTATTACTTACTACTGGGAGGGAGTCTAAGAATGTTTAAGAGGTTGCATCTTGTGAAGACAAAGATCTCTAGCTCATAGCTATGAAGGAAGAGATGGATTCTATGAATCAAAATAATACATACGAGCTTGTAAAGCTTCTAAAAGGGAAAAAGGCATTGAAGAACAAGTTGGTGTTCAGCATAAAGAGAGACAGTAACAAGCTGGTCAAGTACAAGGTGAGGCTAGTAGTGAAAGGTTTAAGTCAAAACAAGGGTATTGACTTTGATGAAATATTTTTACTAGCAATCAAGAAGACCTCAATCCGAACAGTTTTGGGTCTAATTGCCTGTTTGGATATTGAACTCGAATAGTTGGATGTTAAAATAACCTTTTTGTTCAGGGTTTTGAAAGAGGGGGTATACATGGAGCAGCCAAAAGGCTTCAAAGCTAAAGGCAAGGAAAACATGTTCTGTAAGTTGAAAACAACTCTACATGGCTTAAAACAAGCTCCAAGGCAGTAGTATCGAAAGTTCAATTCTTTCATGACTGGTAATAATTTCAAGGAAACTTACGTTGACGCTTGCGTGTATTTTAAGAAGTTCTCAGGTGAGAATTCTTTTTTATGTTGATGATATGTTGATTATGGGTCAAGATATTGGTAGAATAGAAAGTTGAAGGAGGACTTGCCCAAATCTTTTGATATGAAAGATTTGGGACCTACAAAACAGATCTGAGCATAGAGATAACTCGGGATAGAAATAATAGGAGATTGTGGTTGTCTAAGGAGAGACATATTGAAAGAGTGACAGAAAGGTTCAATATGTATCATGTCAAGCCAGTTAGCGTGCCACTGGTATCACACCTTAAGCTATGTAAACGTGCATGTCCCTCAACAGAAAAGGAGAAATATGGTATGTCCTTTATTTCATATTGATTTGTAGTAGAGTATTTAATGTATGCAATGGTATGTACAAGGTCAAATATTATGCAATGGTATGTACAAGGTCAAATTTGCTCAAGCTATTGGGATGGTGAGCAGATTCTTGTCGAATCTAGGAAAAGTTCACTAGGAAGCAGTGAAATGGATTGTAAGATATTTGATAGGCACATCGAAGTGGAGTTTCTGCTTTGGTAATGGTAAGTCAACTCTAGAAGGCTTTACGAATGGAGATATGATTCTAGATTTTGATAGAAGAAAATCCACTTCAAGTTTTCTATTCAAGTTTACAGGGAAATCATCTTACGGTAATCCAAGCTATAAAAGTGCACAACTTTACAACTGAATCAGATTATGTAACTATAGTGGAAGCTTGTAGGCTGAAAAGGTTCCTTCAAATATTAAATGTGAAACGAGAAGACTATGTAATGTTTTGTGATAGTGAAAGTGCTATTAATTTGTGCAAAAATACTATTTATCATTCCTGTACAAATCATATAAATGTCAGATATTATTGGTTGAGGTTCATGATATAAAAGCAATAATTAATATTGAAGAAGGTTCATACATATTTGAGTGGTGTCGATATGCTAACTAAAGTGGTTCCTAGAAATAGGCATGAGCTTTGTTGTAAGCTTGGCAGGATGTATTTCAAGTAAATGATAGAGAATAACGTGTCTTCCTCATATTTGGGTTGGAGGGGGAGATTGTTGAGTGTCCAGCTCTATTTTTAGACTTTTAGTGATCGTAGACAATTTTATGATTCATGTCTTGACTTACGCAACTATGTAGATTAATCGTGAAAGTCTCTGTAAAGGTGTGAAGATACATGATCTTGTGTGGAGATCGTGTGACTCTTTGTCATTGTGTATGTTTGCGAATGAGGGGTGCCGGAAAGAAACACAGTTACTTATAAGGTCGTGTAAGTGGAAAAAATTTTATTTCGTGATATAAAAGAGAAAAAAAAAACATGTTTTTGAAGAGAGTGCAATCACAATGTCCAAAAGTGAAGAAGAACAAAGAGAAAACAAAGATTATTATATTCTCATCTTTATTTAATTGTTTTGAGTGATTGTTGATTGTGATATCTAACTTTAGCTTCATTCCTAAAACTGATATCATCTTTTCTTATAAATTTTTATTGAATTTAGTGGATTTATTTGTCAGTTTATCTCGTGATTTTCCCTCTACGTCGGAGGTTTTTCTACGTTAAATTTTAGTGATTGTTTCATCAGTTAATTTTATATTCTCTTTTTCTTTTTTCCACAAGGTGTCTTAAGTGAGTTCTAACTATGAGAAGACACCTTTAAGCCATCCACACTTAAACTGATCCTCACTCGAGTCAGGTAAGTCCCTTGCGGGAGGCAAAACTCTGGCCTTAAGTTTTAAACGGCTGCATATATGAGAACGATTCGAACTCGCGACCTCACTTAAGTCAAAAGAGCCCCTTACCAACTCATCTGCGCACTTATACTGTTGTAACTTAAAGAGATCTTTATTATCATTAATATTTGGTCTGTCGTTTTGAGAGACGTTGTTTGTCTCTCAACATATTATAAGGTGAATTATGGAAGGGCATCTAGAATCGGGATAGATCTTTTGTCCTGAAATGTGTGTACCTACTCTGTCCCTTTTGATCTAAATCATCCATTTATGTAAGACCCACATAAATTAACGGTTTAAATCAAAGAAGACAGGGTAAGGCTAGAGTAAGGAGGCCAGAGAATCTGCCCTATCTAGAATTGCGTTGTAGTCTCTCGATATGAAATTTTCAAATGCAAAACCATAGTCCTATACAATTAGGTTAGGTGGGATGGGACTTCCACAGCAGATATTGCTTGTCTGTGTTAGATACGAATCTTTTCAGATGGGACTACCTCAACTAAGAATTTCCGACTCGAGTCATTTCATAAAGTTTGTTTAACACGACAAAAATAATGGACCACTTCTGGAATGTTGTATAGTTGTAATTAATTATAATCTGAATTCTCGCAGTTTCCATGCTATACATTGTTTTATAAACTACCATGTAACTTACGAGTAAACAACACTGGCATCCCCTTCAACGTCGAACCCTTTTGAGAGGAAGACCAAAAAGAATAATAAGACATTGGAGTGCCTAACCTTCCCAGAAAAGACAGCTCTGGTTGGCTGTCTGCTATTCCCGTGTTTTTTCATATGTGTTTTCTATTTGAAATATTTAGATAGAAAGTGGTAAAGATAGTGGGACATGTTTTACCAACTTCACATGTAGTCGCTGATCTTTAGGGTCAATTAGTTAATATGTAAGGCCCTCACTTGTACGTTGTTTCTTTCCCGATAAAAGTCATGTCCCTTTTGTGTCTTGCCTTTCTTCAAATCTCCTATAAACACAGTATATCATAGTTATTTCAAATATGTAGTTAAAAGACCAGAGTATATTTCAGCGTTCGAAATAAGGCTGTTACTAAGAGTGTTATAGCATTATAACCTCTTGATAACATACTTGTATGTGAAGCTTGAGTGTAATAGAAACCAGTTACAAAATTTGTGTACTTAAATAGTACAAGAATACCAGTTTGATTGTACTTAATTAGCAGAATGACTCTAGTTAATAGTACAACCCCATTAAATTCTAATGAAGGGACTAAAGCTTATAAATTTTATAATAACAAAAGAAAAAAGAAAAAAAACGTTGAAATTCGCAGAGAGACTTGGATTTGTTATTTAGCATTTTATTGTAACTGATGACTGCTGCATTCTTGGTAAAACGTTAAAACTCAAGTGCTAGTGTTAATTGTAATGAATGACATGAAAGTATGATAAAGGACGACTAAAGAAAAACAAGTGTGCGAGATGACATGAAAGTATGATAGAGGACAACTAAAGAAAAACAAGTGTGCGAGGCACCGGAGGTTTGATTTTGTACAGGCAGTAGCTAAACTAACTATTTTTCATATCTGTCCTTCAGTCCACCCAATGGTCTGCATTACGACTACCTCCTCAATAGTTTTTGGAAGAAGCTACCTCCTCAATAGTTACCTAACCATGATTATGAATGAAGGATAAAAGTATATCCCCTTCGCTGATCGAACTACCTTTTACTCTTTTTGGTATGAGAATTGATCCATATCATTACCACCAGTAGGCCGTCTATTTATTATACCTTCTTTCTTCAATTATGTCATCCTTCACAGGAATTTTAACCATGCAACGCTACAAGATTTGTTTGCAATTTGAGTGAATGGTAATTTCAAGTGTAAGTTTGGCTCCCATGGCAACTACCTCTTCGTTGTTAGAGTTTGGGTTCCTCTAAGAAAGACTCTTTAACATCACTGCACAAGATGTAAATTCAAAAACAGAAAAGCGACAAGTGTTTTATAATTTCAAGTTAGAACAAACTTACGTTCAATTAAGCAAAGATCCTTTGGCAATGAATTCCAACGTTAAAGGTAGTTTTGGTCTACTTTACATTTTGATATTAGGATTAATAATATACATACAGGGACACTTCTGAAGCAGTTTTGGTTAATGAGCAGTATATGCCATTGTAAAAGTTTTAACAGGACTGAGCATCCTTCCATCATTAAATCAAACTCAGGAGCACCTAAGACAATTTTATACCAAATTGTCCATTATAAACTACGATGATCATTGAAAAGAAGGCCACTAGGTCTCTCTCCCTTTTCATTGAGAAATCAGTGCTTCTGGTTCGTATAGGCTCACCGGAAAAATCTTTGCCCAATTAAGGTTCTTGATCAACTACTCTGGACACTATATATGATATCTATCTTAGCCTTTGTACATCACCCTTGTGATCTTTTCTTTCTGGCTTTTCCTCCTTTCTTCCAATTACTATCATGTCTTATCATCGGTCAACCAAGGAACTGACGACAAATACAAAGCAGAACCTTTCCTAAACAGACGTAAAAGCGCACAAATATAACCAACATAACCCGCAATGGGTCCTACGTAAATCACAACAAATGGCTCTGAAACTACAAGACCAAAAGCCATAACGCAATGTTAGCAGATAACGATGTGCAGAAATTCGCAGCAGTTGGTAAAAGAAATTCCAATAAGATCACTTCTAGTGAGTCCAACTAGTTTGGTAATGCTCTAGTTGAGCATTTGGTAATGCTCTAGTTGAGCCGAGTATTAGTGGTCTAACAAACATTTATATGAGAAGGGAAGAGAGAAAAGGAAAAAAGGCTGAAGTTTTAAGTCTGCTTGGAATCTTAGTATTGCGAACCCGTCTCTATCAAAATGATTATAAAAAAAAAGCTGAATAACAAAATCAAAATCCCAGAAAAGAAATGGGAATTATCAGATACATTGGCATTTTCATATTAGAAATTGTCAACTTTACTGCTACACATGCAAGGATATAAATTGAACCATGGATAAACAGGGTGATATAAGGGAGATACAGTTAGCATAGTTGGTACAGAAAAACAAAGAATAAATCAGAATCTTTCTTCCGCAAGGGGAAAGGGAATATTCGAAACTTTTAAAAAAGCATGTGTTGTGGAAGTAAATATGCTTGCTTCAAACTGAAAAGCAAACAAAAGCTTGAGTATGTAAGGACCAAGTTATCCATTATCACGCTATATGTGGCACAATTCCATGCAGAGCACAAACTAGCCAACCCACTCTGTTATGGATGAAAACGCTCCAACCTCAATGTGTCCATCCATTGACTTAGATAACTCATAGCAAAGCCAAACTGACTGACCACAACACACACATAGGCAGAAGTTTACACATTTCCACGCCTTGTTAGATACTATCAAATTGAACCCAATCAGTACACCATTCAAATAAATCTTAGTTGACCAGGGAATATAAAGAACCAAAAGGCTCAAAGGGAATATAAAGAACCAAAAGGCTCAAAGGGAGGATATTCTTCAGAGAGAACAACTAGACTTCCTAGGAATACTCTTATCCTTTGCAATTAAAAAATTCAATCATTTATTCATAAACCAGAGCATAACCACTTTTGGTGGCATTTGTCATCTGCAAGCACTGATTCATACGAAACACCGGAACCTACATGACAAGCAACTAGGCCCAGTGACTAATCCGCATGAGAAAACAAGCGGAATGGAGAAAAAGCATAACACATTAGAGACTGCGATCTAAAGAAATGTAATTATTTAACAGCTTAAAGTGCGAGACGCTATGAAAGATCGGTAAATAAAACCTTACAAAGCCAAATAATATCAAAGGCTAGCACTTTGCGACGACACCGGCAATTGGTAATCAACAACAATAACGCTCTCCAAGTAATCCCTAACCTTTTCCTTCTCAACACTCACTAACTCTTCCTTCGAATCCAGAGCATCCAATTCACTCACTCCCCCAAAAACCGCAAGCGACGCAATCGAATAGCCCTTAGCTCTCGCCGGAGAGAAGTTCTCTCCACAGGTGATTTGCTCAACACCACCAATCCTCTCCTTAATCCCTTTAATAACCCCCAAAATGTCATCTTTCACCTGTTGCCCTAAGTTCTCCTTCAGCTTCAGGAACGTCACCCTCAGGGCGGACCCCGGCGGCGGCAAAACCGAACCGTGGAGGTCGTCAGCGACCCAGTCGACGGCCATGACGTCCTCACAGATGGGGAGGACGAATTCCTTGACGACGGAGACGTGGCTAGGGTGGGCAGAGTAGGTGGAGAGATGGTCTTTGGAGGGGTAGCGGCTATGGAGCATGTGAGTAAACGGGAAAGGGGAGGATTTGGTGCGGTGAAGCGCACCGGCGCTGAGGTGGAGCACGGAGTCCAGAGAAGTCAGACCGTTGAGATTGGTGATCATGGAGTGGACTTTGGTGGGGTCTGTGTCGTCTTTGACCTTGAAGAGGACGATGTGTTCGACGGTATGTTTTGGGGTTGCTGCCATTTTGACGTAGGGCTTGAAGGGGAAGGAGAGGTTTGGGCGGTGTTTGGGAGGTGGGAGAGTGAGGGAAAATCGGGAGCGACAGTGAAGCACAGAGGTGGCTGATCTCAGATTCAGACAAAACATCGTCTACCAATGAGTGTCGGAGAGTGCTTTGATGGTGTTATGTTCGTTGACCTAAAGTTGGGCTTGCTTTTGTCAGTGGATTGGGCTTGCGTTAATTGGTTGATCTCCAAAAACAGAGGAGGAAAAAGAAAAGGCTAAAGACTTTAACAGGTTACAGTAACAGGTTACAGTAATTACTGTGAAACCTTATCTCTCTATTTGTATATTATTTTATAAAATAAAATACTTGATTTACAAAAGATGATTAGTCAAACACTTGAGCACAATTGACTCAAATATATATACATGGGGTCTCCTAAAGCTTTGAACGTATGACTTGTAGAGAAGAAAAGAAGTTTTACAAAGTAAGCCTTTTTAGTTTTGTTGTTGATTATGTTCAAGTGGTGTATTAATTAGGAGTAAGTTTGCGTATTACCAAACACTTCTAGACTTTGCATTTAACGAATTTTTTACTGAATTATTCTATACAATCTCATAATATTAGAAATTCAAACTCGAATATGAGATAATTGTTTAAAACAATATCATTTTAATTATATAATATTATTTTAAGTGAATAATTAGGTCGTTCGTACCTTTTTAAGTCAGATTTTGAGTTGCCTCTCAAATCTGAACTAATCCAAAACTTAGTCAAATCAAATTTGATGCCACAACTTTACTTCATATTATGTTGGAGCTCCAGGTTTAAATGCAGCAAAATTATATGATCCAAATTAATTTGGATTGTTTAGATTAAACTCTATTATTAAATAACCTAATCGGTTTTATCGTAAAATTTTTAAAGTTTTTAATTTTTTGATTCGATTTATTTTAATAACTTTTATTGTTAATAACCGATTATTAACTAATCAGTCAATTTTTGTAAATTAATAAATTCTTATAAACTAAAATTAATTAATTAATTCTTTTAATAATATCTCTTTTTAATTAAACTTCAAACTTTTCGATATGTAGGACAATTTCTTTCAATCTTATTTTAAATTATTTAATTTTATTCAAAATTTAGTCAATTTTACGATAATCTAATACTGGTTGAATCTTTTAAACCTTAAATCTATTATCTTTCTAATTTAACTTCTAAACCGATCTTAAATTCAATCAATTTAAATTTCAACCTGGACAGTAGTCTAAGTTGCAGAGGAGGCTGCTAATAAGTGATTGATGGATAAGAACAAGAGATTGGGAGATGCAATGTCTATAAGAACAAGTCGTTGTCTTAACTTCAAAGTGCTCTCTTTCTCCTGGAACATTCAGAGGCTGGAAATTCTACAGCTTGTGGAAAGTCAGAGTTTCAGGGTTACATCAGAGTTCGTAATTACAGCACTGATAAGAACAAGCTTAGCTCTTACCATATATGACACATATGCTTCTTTGATTAAGCACTTCGTTAAGTTATTATTAGCCGGCTTACTGTCATCTCTGCTTATCGTTATCTTTGTCTGTAATATGGAGCCGTCGAGCATTATCTTGATTGAGATTTAACCATACATTATAAATAATGATGACTATAGTAACAACAAGCCTTTACATCGGAAATGACTGAAGTCTTTGTTTTATGTGCTTTTTTTTTTTTTTTTGGGTTAAATCCTGTATGGACAACACATAAACAGTTGATTAATTCCGATTCGAGCAAAATAGGACCCTTTTAAACGATAAAGCTCTCTCTTATAAATCTTTAATGCCACTCTATTTCTAAAGTTCAAACTCAAAACTTTAGTTAATGAATGACAAAATGCAATCGGATATTGATGAGTCAGATTCGATTTGATTGAATTTTTATTAAATTTAGGTTTAGAAAATCGGCTCAAACGCTCTCTTTGAAATGACATCGTTTAATGTAATTGTTTAAAACGACGTCGTTTTGGTTTTGTAAAATTAAAAATCTTAATATCAAAACATCGTCATTCTAGTCTATCACACTAAAATAACATTAATTTACTGCGACCGAACGAGATCAGACCACCACATCGTAAGGCGATCCTGAAATGTCTCGACCCATTATCAAGCGTGCATATAAGCAATTGAACTTATGAACACAATCTGCAGAAGTGGGAGGCATCAATGCGGATTTAGTGGTGCTGATGTCCCATTTGATAATGAAGCTTTCGATAGATATGTAAACTAAAAATAAATAAATCTTTCTTCCATAGTCTTCTAAAATAATTTTTTATAAAAAAAGAGATAACAAATTTAAAAGTATTTAATTTTTTAGATTTTTTAATTTAGTTTTAAATTTTTTAAAGTTTTAATTTTAGTAATTAATCTTTTAAAATTTGTATCAAATAAGTCAAAATATTATTTTTATCAATGTTTTTAAAACGTGATCAGAAGTTAAACTAGTAAGACAGAAAA
>JANIHZ010000209.1:20902685-20913859 GCA_027478365.1 Erythroxylum rufum | reverse complement strand
ATACTGAGTTTTAACCGACCGACTGATGTAGTACGCCACCCTCGCGGGGCACGGACTCGGATATCACCAACGATATCAGGTTCGGGTCACTCGGGAGTGGGGTGTTACACTTAGCTTGCAAAAAGGTTCGGGGTCCAACAAATTTACATCAACATTAATAAGAGAATACTCCAATTGCTTATATCAAGACATACTAAAGACATTAGAGAAGGGTAAAAAGTTGCATTCACAATCCATCATAGTTTAAATTACTACTGTTAGGTAACAAAGATGGACAAAAACAATAACTAGCAAATTTTTATATATTCATTGACATCTCAACTAGAGTTGCTTTGTTGTCTTAATAATAGGTTTTTGTAAGGCTATTGTTGCTTTCCCTATTTATTCAGCCTTGTTTATGACGTTGAAAATGCTTTAATATCAATGAGTGTCTAGGCATTTGCTAGTTCATGGATTTTATAAGGTCATGGATATGTTCACTTCATATGGTATTTTAACATGATTTATTATTTTAATTATAATGTATATAGTTTATTTAACTTGTTTCTTTGTCCAAAAAATTAATTTCAAAAATGGAATTTGTAGAATCTAATAATTCTCGTTATAATATTATTAATAAAGTGGTGTGCTTATGTGGGATGAAAGCATTTTAAGGACTTTATAGAACAATAATAATTTAGGGAACAGATTTTTAGGATACACCAATTACCTAGTTTGTAATTGTAAAATTTTCAACAATATGACAAACAATTTCCTTAGAGAAATATATATGTTATTTAAATTTTAAGGAAAGATAAATTCATATCATAGAAAAGGCTGAAGCAAGGAGAATTATAAATGAAACAAAGTTACTTGGTGAGTAAATAAAAATTATAAAGCAAGATACCGAAATGTTAATTGGAGGGAAAAAAAGTTAAGGTTGATATTATTCAACGTATTTAGAGGGTTTATTTCAATTTGGTTTCATTGTTCATATTCTATATTGATGAGAAATGGATTTAATTTGATCCCTATATGTACATGTATCATTATGAAGTTGACCTTTATGGATATAATTGAAGTACAAGAATACATAGATTTATTTCAATTTTGGTTTCATTGTTCATCTTTTATGTGGATGGAAAATGGATTCAGTTCAATCCTTATATGTTCATGTATCATTATTAAGTTGACTATTATGGAATTATTTTATATTACATCATTGACTTATAGATTTAAAGGAACAATGACCTGAAAGAACTATAACTTAACAACTGTAGAAATGGATTATATATAAAAGTGCATGACTTTTATGTGAAAATCAATTGCCAGTATACAATGTAAACATATCAATTCACTCGGTTTACAAAATAAGCTAAACATAAAATAAACTATTACTGCATGAGTTTTAGGCAAAAATCAATTGCCAACATAAAAAATTAAATATGCTAATTCACTTTGTTAACTAATAAACTAAACACAAAGTATAAAATAAACATGTTTAAATGCCTTGTTTATCAACTTGTTGGTCGCAACTCCTAATTATTACTATCTTTTTAGTTATTATAGCTTGTAATTGTCCTAAAGTGATACTAGATTTACCTTTGAACCCTAGATTTCTTAGTTCAAAAGACAACTTGAAAGATTTTGGATCTTTATGTCCAAATTTCAGTTGTCATAGGATTAGCAACCTATGAAACAACCTGTGCATGTCATAATAATTAATCAATATGTTGACCATTATATTATTAATAATGAATATAAGTAATTAAGTACTTATTAAACTCACATTTATACTTTCTGATTGATTGAAATATTGCTTTTAATGTGAGTCTGCTTGATAAAAATTTTGTCAAAGGAGTAGCATATTTCATATAAATAAAGTTTTGTGAGAGAAAAATTGACATGTTGCTTTTAATGCAAGTTTACTTGTGAATGTGCCTCAGCTGATGTTAATCTTACTAATCTTTCTCCGACTAATAGCCCCTCTATTGAAATTGTTGAGACCTATAAGATAATAGGCATAATGTTAACATTGAAAACTAAAAAAAAAAAGAATCTTAAGCTAGTGGTTACTTATATTGACAGTTTATTCATTAAGTCTTGTTATATTACACCTTTTGCTATTGTGTCCAGAAGTTCCACATTTTATATATTTCCATGCTTACGCATTTTATGACATTTTGTTTGCACTAGGAATTTATGTTGATTTAATCTTAAATCTCCTTCTTTCCTTTTTCGTCCTTTATGGCATCACCCTCTTAACTGGTATACAAATCTACTCATAATCATTTTTTAAGCCAGAAGCTTAGCCCCCTAATATGTTACAAGACTTTATCACACACCTTTAGAAAAAAAATTCTTCCTATAGCAGTCATGCATATATGCGTCATGTCTTTTTTTGGAGTGACTGATTTCACTGATATCATATTTGCACAGATAACCATATAGGTCACGTACTCTGCAGTTACAACAACTGTCGCTTCTTACTATGATAACATGCTTTTCATCTCCTTTACTAACCTTATAGACCATCCTAATTTCATACAATACTCTATTGCATTACCTCCTCCCTAATTTTTAATATTTTTGACAATTGCAGGTGTAATATCTAATTTTGATAGATACACATATACCCTCCATTCAATATGTCTCTTTATAATTTTTGTCCTGATGGTTTCTAACATACTAGTTATTGGTCTATCCTTTACTTGTAGTATCCATTTGTTAAAAATTTCATTCATGTTATTATCAACAATTAGATACATTAACTTAAATGATTAATATGACCTATCCTAAGTCTCCTTTGGATATTCAAGGAAAGCTACAACATATCAAAGTCTAATTTTGACCAACCTCTTCAGTTGCTTATTTAAATCTTCAACATATATTAACCATGCACATGCCTATAATTTCCTTCTCAAGCCTTCTTCACTCTAGTTTGCATGTCAATTTTGATAAATATGTCTGACGCACATTTTATGACATACATTAGATAGTGTGATTTCAATAGCTCTTATTAATTTTTGGATATATAAGTTAATCAAAAGAATTCTACACACACACACATATAATATATAATGAGGCTATTTTATATTAAATAATCAACATAAAATGTATATATGTTTTGTATGTCAAATGTTACAGTGATTCTATCTCCATGATCTAACTCCAAATCAGCTAATAAGAGTGATATGAACTAGCATCTTAAATCAATATTTTTCACTTCCATATCATAAATGGTATAGAATACATACCTCCACCTTTTCCCTTACTACACTGATTAGTTTCTCTTAGAATTTAGTCATTAAGAAGCAACCATCCATCTTGAGTATGGGGCCTTAAGTGTTTCCATCCATTTCATTATAGTAAAATAAATATATAACCTCTTGAATTACAATAATAAGATTATACTGATTCTTTGACAATTGTAGTTCCATAATTGAACCTGAATTATTGAGTTTCAACTTGTTGATATAACCTTAAAGCATGAAATATTCACAAGCATAGTATAATGTTGTCTTCTTCTTTAACTTCCTCATATTAGGTTGAAAATCCCTATTAGGCCCCATATTAACATCAAGCTAAATATCACTATCAAGCATAACATTATTATCTATTATAGCCAAAACCTTTGGAATCAAAATCAAAATGTCAAGCTTATATGTAACATATAACTTGATTATCCCATGTCTTTTCAAAAGGTTTATTAATCTAATCTAAATGTCATTAGATTTAGTAAGTCTTAAAAACTTATTGAATCTAAACCTAGATATTTGAAATAAGTCTTGTCAATCTGTTGCTACCCAAGTTCATTCCTTATATCATAAATTTGTCTATAAATGATAAAATCAAAGTTAAATTTATCATAATAATATGATGACCCTCCATCATAAGTCAACTTAGGATCTGAATTGAAGTGACTGATATAATATAATTTTAAGCTTTTGTATTGAGTCATTAGAGCCATAAAAAATGATGTGTATAAGCAAATACAAATTTAAGAACGTATACATATATAGGCCTATATCATAAACTATATGGATATTGATAATGATCATGAAAGTATATATATAAGAAGGATAATGACAACACAAATTAGAACTTAAAACTTAAGAATAGAATTTCATAACAGTGTCAAGAAGGATTGAGTTGTATTCTCTTATGTACAATGCACATATATAGAAATCTAAAATGTTTTATTTATTAGAGTTTATGCATTAGGTATACGTGTCCTTGTTCTATAAAATGGAGATTATAAATCATAGCCAGCACAAGGTATTGATAAGTGGTGATTCAGTTATATTTTTAGTCCTAAGTTTAGTGTATTTTGCTTGTTTATTTGAGACATTTTATTGTTTTTGGTTTTTAATTTTTTCTTATAGGTAGTAATTCATTTATTTTGAGTAAAAGGAAAAAATTGGGACAAGTTTGGGAATCAACTGTTTTGATTAAGTTATAAAAAAGCTAAAAATCAACATGGGCACCAACATGCCTATGTTGATGACAACAAGCCTATATTGACATGTTTTATATAAAATAAATGGTTTTAAAGTTCTAGAGAGTTACAAGATCATCAGCATGCCTGTGTTAGAGACCAATATGCCTGTGTTAATACCCATGTTCACATTTTGAGCCTGTGTTCATTTCAAATTCGAGAGCTTTGTTATTTTTAATCAACACAGCAGCTAACACGCTTGTGATGATGCCCATGTACCACTTAAAATTCTAATTTTTTAACTATAAAAGGAAATATTAAAAGGAAAAGTAGGAGAGAGGCTTGGAAAACACAAATTGACAACCTAAGAAGGTAGAAAGAACAAAGAATAAGTAAGAAAACACATTTGGAGCGAATTTCTATAGATTTAAAGTGGATTTTATAAAGTTTAAACGGGATTTCATTAGGTTACTTTTAATTTTATGTTTTCCCTTTAGTTTTGATGTTATGTTTTCTATGGTTATAAACTAAATCCTTTATAGTAATAGGATTAGATGAACCTCGAGATAGAATATGTAGTGACTTTAATTTATTTAATTTAATTTATTCTTAAGTTTTATTAAGATCTTTCATTTAATTTATTCTTAAGTTTTATTGAGATTCAATTATGCGTTCTTGATTATTCTTGAATTAATATTACATGTATATTAATTCTTGTGTGAATTCATGTGATTAAGATTGAGAAATCTAACGTATGAATAGAATTAGTATAATTGAAAGGAGTTGCATGCACACTTAGAGATAGGTCAACTTAAATCTTCAGAATTAGTGTCAAACCTAACAGTGAAATTCACAAATTGATTAATGCAATTATAGGAGTTTTAATTAGAAAAGAGATTTTAATTAATTAACCTAGAATTAGGTGTTAATAGTCTTAATAAAGATATTAGCATAATTGAGGAATTTCCATGGTCCAATGAACTTTAGAATAAATTGATCAGTGAAATCATGATTACATGAGAAGTCCTAAGAGAATTCGAATTATGGGTACCAATGTTTCCATTGATTGTTTCTTGTTTTAATCTCCATTCTAGCTTATCAATTGTGATGATTTATTTTAGTTTATTATTTTAATTTTATGCTTGATTAATCATCATCACAATAATCAGTTACATTAGATAATGAAACGACAGTAAATACTGTTAATTCTGGTTCTCATGAGATTGACCTGTACTTGCTTGTGCTAGCTCTAACTACTCAATGCGCTTACGATTAAAACTAAAACATCAATCAAGTATGGCTTAATTTTAACATCATTAGAGAAACATCAGTGAGTAGTGGTTAGGACCAACATTGAATCATATAACATGATTTTATAATATCTCATTCCATTAATATTACTAACTATATGAATTATACCATTAGGTTCTTATTACAAAAAGATATCAACTTCTTATATAAAGGTGAAGTGATGGTGATATCTTTCTTCTTATTCTTTTTTGTGTCAATGCACATATACTATAGTGTTTAAGGTGCCTTATTCTTAAACTTGTTTCTATTGAGAATATTTTTAGAATGGAGCTACCGTGTTGAAGGCCAAACCATATTTCAGCCTATCTTTGTGTCAAAAAGAAGGGTTTTGTCTGGTATAGGTTTGATGGTATATATTTGGCTTTTATTCCTGTGCTTTGCAATTTGTCTCAATATAATAAACCCTAATTATCATCAACCCATTACCTTCGATGTGCTTCAATATAATAAACTCCAATGACCCCAAAGTCTTTAATGTGCTTCAACACTATTGTCATCGATTCACTCTCATCATCCTAGGGATAATATATGCAAATATTACAAGTTGGGACCACAAGTTAAGATCAAAAACATCAAGATAATAGATGACGACACTACCAACATAAAATACTAAAGAATATATCAAATAATACACTAATAAAATAGGAGAGTAATGAGATGGGACCAGTGAACAAGACAATGAGATAAGATGAGATGAGAGAAAAGCAAGAAAGAGACAAGATGAGAGACTAGAACAACCAAGAAGAAAATGATATGAGGTGAGAGAGAGACAAGATGAGAGATGAGAACAACCAAGAAGAAAATGATATGAGGTGAGAGAGAGACGAGGAACAATGTTTGTGATCTATGTTTGGAAAAATTAGAGATTTGATTTTAATTTCCCCCAAATTTATGGTCCCATATACTAACTATGATGTCCAATTGGCAAGGAGACCTATAAAAATTTTAAAAACCAAGGTTGAAAAAATAGATGAAAACTTTTGTGTTATGTTAAAATAGGGGTTATATTAAATGTTTCACAAATGTTGAAGTTTAATTTGAACATTTCAAAATGTTAAAGTTTAAATTAAACTTTAATGAAAACCTAACATTCAATTTAACTCTTTTACTTTTAAATATTCTCTTTTAAAATACTTAGATTCTTCTTAAATACTCGTACCTAATTAGCTTACAATTTCTCATAATTTGATCACTCGCGCAAATCTTGCAAACTTTTGTACCTAATACCTTAATGTAAAAATGAAATGGTTATCTAAATTAAAATATACCTTTTTATACCAATATAAAACTTCTTCGATTTGAATAATTTTTGCATAAACATTTAATCTTCTAACGCTTCAAATCTGAAGCACCACATAATATATCAAAGAGCTTTTGTTAATTTAATCAAAGATATTAGAAATTGTCCGATCTAATTAGGACTTGGGATAATTTTATAATCATTCAAGTATAAGTTAAATAAATTATAAAGAATGAATAATAACCAACAAATTGCAGAATATCAAACGACTTGCTAAGTAAGGATTTACTCCTCCAAAACCCTCCAAGGTACTTAACGATGTCCTTTTAAGTAGGACAACTGTCTTCATAGAGAACCAAAAGATATGTACTTTTAAATTTTAAAAAAAATTAGGAAAAAAAAAAGCGAATGCATGATTTGGGCAAAGCCACAGGGCCGAGTGAAGTGAGACCCGAAAGCATATTGCCTCAGATTAGCTAATTTATAGCACTCGTCGAGCCCATCCAGCCCACAGCTCTTATCTTCAGACAGAACATTGGAATCTAAGTTATCTGCTCCTCCTAAAATGAGAGCTTCCGGGTCAAATAGCTATGAAATACTTAAAACTTGCTTAAAGCCGATTGATTAACAGTCGCACGTATTGAACATGATTGATGGATTGGCAAATAAAAGATCTTCTTGATTTTACATTGGAAAAATGAAGGACGTTCAAACTTGGCGATCTCACCTTGTTCTGTCTTTTAATGGCTGTAAAATAAGAATGTAAAGATTGCGAGTGAATGGTTAAACATTAAAATATTTGCAAGAAAAGTTTTAAAAGTTATAATAAATTAACAAAAGTGGGCATTGTAATATAAAGCATTCAGAAGACATTCGTTTAGGCTATCAATCCATCTATTTATATATATATATATACACGTATCTATGCCAGCAAACTCACAAGAATAGGGATTATCTGTCAAATTTTTAACTATGGGTAGAGTGTAGAGTCTACTAATAAGAATTGAGTTTGGGTCAATCATTGTCCAAATAACTAGAATTATTTGTTTGGATAGTTAACCCTTACCACTTATAAACCCTTTAACATTTTCATATCTAGACAATATGGGACACTCTAACACTCCCCCATAAATCCTTTAACATTTTCATGTCTAGGCAATATGGAACACTCTAACACTCCCCCTCAAGTGCAACTGAGGCTGGACATCCAGTTGTCACTTGAAATATACGCAGTGGAAACCAGACCGAGCCACTGGGAATGAACATCCAGACAGACAATCGAAAAATTAATAATCCGGACCAAACTTGCTCTGATACCATGTTAAATTTTTAACTATGGGTAGAGTTTAGAGTCCACCAACAAAAATTGGGCTTGGGCCAATCATTGTTCAAATAACTAGAACTAGTTGTTTGGATAGTTAACCCTTACCACTTATAAACCCTTTAATATTTTCATATCTAGGTAATATAGGACACTCTAACGTTACCTACCATTACCAATTGCTCTTATCTTGAGTGAATAGGTTCAAGGTTGAACGAGATATGCTACATGCCTGTGCATTATTTCTACTCGTCATTGATAATTAAAAGATCATATGTCTTCTCTATCTCCCTTCTACGGCGGCCTGAAGAATCAAAAGAGTTTAATATAAATAAATAAATTGCCAAATACCTGAGGACAAATCATGCTGTGTCATTGCATATAATCCGCGGTTTGCTCAGGTAGCTCTAACTTGTCCTCTACGTATTTGCTTAAACAAATGTCTTGATGCTTAGCTTGGGTATTGACTTTCAATGTGTTGAATCAATCTCCACTGAAGATTATCTCAAGAAAAATAATAATTGTATACCGATACATGTCCTTTGATCTCGTCGCATCGCACCTCGTGGAAGACAAAAGTTTTCTTAGACTTTCCGGTTATGGATAAATATAAACACACATTCTTTGTCTAGCCGCCCAATCTTTCACCATATCTAGTATTAATTAATGATAATAGCTAGGCTGCAGTTTGACTTCACTGTTACTTGTTCAACAAGTATTAACTCAAGCTTTGCTTTTGATTTGGATTTTTTAGTAAAAACAAAATAACCAAAATGAGAAAGAGAGGACAAAGGATATGGAGAATGGAAATTTGTCTCTTCACGCTAAGTTTTGTGGCGAAAGTTGTTGAACTATCAGAGGACATGGTCCAACGAGGCAAGTACTAGCTTATAATATCCCATGTTGGGTAGGCATTCTGCTTGTTGGCTTAAGCTCCATTTGAGTTTGGGATTAACTTACTCTTTTTGTCTGGTCTAATGAGGCAAGTGCTTGTGATTGGCTTATGGTAATATGCTATCCCCTTGTCTTGTCTTTCATTGTGCACATTCCCGATGAAACAAATCAAATCAAAGGTACACAAATTGAAGTTAACAATGGAGACAATGTTCCTCTTTCTTGTTGACAATATATTATCACAGAGAATAATATCACTTTCATACCTTTCAACATTTTACTCATTTCCTGGCATTTGCCAGCAAGGAATCCATGTATAGCTTTTACTCGTGCTCTCTCTTGTTTATTATTTGCCATTATTTATTATTTATGGAGATTTAAGTACTTGTATCAAGGTCTAATTGAACAAAATTACAACATCTCTCTTTCAATTCTTTCTCTAACAATTATTTGGCAAATAAAAAATTCAATTAAATATCAATTTTCTTCCATTTTAATAGTTTTTGAATATTGATGTGTTTTTAATATGACCGCGGGGAGGAATTGAATCGGATCCAAGTGAGCCCGCATTCAACCTCGACATCATATCTCAACTCAAACCTTAAGACATTAGGTTAGGAGTTGTATTTTTGTATATAACTCACTTTATCCATATATACGTCTCTTTCGGAGATGGGATAACTTTAGTTGTGAATTTCAACATCCGCCTCACAAGTGGATCTATCCACATTGGACTAGCTCTCTCTCAACCCATAACTCATGCGAAATCATTTTAGTCACTCTGATCCAAATTCATGAATCTTTTTTTTATCAGACTTCACCAATTTAGCTTTGATATCAACCAAGGATTTTAAGGGACCCAAACAAAAACTGGACGGGATTCGAGTGAGCTCACATATAACTAGGATATCATATTTCAACCAAAAACTTTAAGGTACTAGATAATTATGAGTCATATCTTTGTATATAACTCACTTTATTTATATGTCTCATTGCAACGTGAGATGATTCTGTTTGTGAATTTCCATCATGTTCTAGATTTAAAAACAGACCATAAAACCTTCAAATTCAAGTAACCGGGCTTTGATGAGAGGATGCATATAACAGTATAGAAATCGGAGTCAGTCACTTATATTAGAAAAGAAAAGAAATTAAGTAATGATAATAATGAATTGTTCCCTGCCTCGATAAAATGCCACGTAACTTTAGGAATTCATCAACCTCTCATTACATGATTAGTACATTAATCTCTTGGCATGGAATTCAAAACATTTGTCTTAAGAACACTAGAAAAGAGTACCCCAACGCAATGATACCATATACAATGGACCCAAATAGTAATTAATTAGTAGTTGTCAACTTCTGTCTATGAGCTTGAAAATCTGTTTTTTTAGATTAACTCCAAGAAAGAGAGTCAAGGCAAAGTGCGTGAACGACAATTGTTGTGTTTTCTTGGTATTGAACTAAGAATTATATCCTAATTGTTTCTAAAATATTCCTATACTGTTACCTTTTTATGTTAATTATTAACCATAGGCGTTTCTTTTCAGGTTTACAACGTTGCTTGTCTGTGGTTGCATTCGATAATAAAGAACTAAAGAGTAAAGACTATATATATATATCATTCGTCCCTCGTAATTCTAACTTCATTTGTTATGACAACTATGCTAGACAGGCAACTGACGTTGTGAATGATTTCGAACTCGACAGCCTCTTATCATTACAACCTCCACAAGATTTGTTTTGTGAAGATATTATTTTGTGATTAATTTATTAGAAATTAGTTAGATTTTTTACCTTTTTTTCTTTAATATAAGCAATTGTTTTTAAAAGTTGATAACACTTATCAATTTAAAATTCTTTCCTTTTTCTTTTTTTACCCTCTTTTAAGTGAGTTGTTTTACTATAATCAGTGTTCTGAAAACTAGATCGGTCATCGAACCGGTGACTTTACTGGTTACCGGTTTCACCGGTTAAACCGGTATGACGTA
>JANIHZ010000209.1:20755175-20765461 GCA_027478365.1 Erythroxylum rufum | reverse complement strand
ACTCAGAATTTTGAAAGAAACTAGAGTTTTGAAAGAAACTCAGAATTTTGAAAAAAGCTAGACTTTTGAAAGAAATGAGAATTTTGAAAGAAACTCAGAATTTTGAAAGAAACTAGAGTTTTGAAAGAAACTCAGAATTTTGAAAAAAACTAGAGTTTTGAAAGAAACTCAGAATTTTGAAAGAAGCTAGACTTTTGAAAGAAATGAGAATTTTGAAAGAAACTCAGAATTTTGAAAGAAACTAGAGTTTTGAAAGAAACTCAGAATTTTGAAAAAAGCTAGACTTTTGAAAGAAATGCGAATTTTGAAAGAAACTCAGAATTTTGAAAGAACCAAGAATTTAGAAACCAGATTTATGTTTTATTTGAGCAATTCATTATGAGCTTATTATTGATATTCATGTTATTGCCGCAAAATTGAGATTTTTACCTATTTATTCATAGATGCTATATTTTATGCTCAGAATGTCATAGATCATTCTTGTGAAGCTAGCCTTGTATTACCTAGCTTCACAAGCATGGTAGTATGTTTATAACTCGGTGAGTCACATTGTAGACTCACACCTCACTATCACCATTTCAGGAGATTAGCAGACCGGTCTAGAGAGAAATCCAAAGGAGCTAGACAATCAGCGATGTATGTTTTAGCATGATGTTAGTGTAGATGCTTATAGCTACTCCATGCTTTATCATAGTCATATGTACATTAAAAAACGTATGGACATACTATGTTATTGAGAATGATGTCGGTTGATGAATTGAGATGGTCATAGATTAGCTGTTTATAAGTAGATGATGTATGTGAAAATTTTGGTTTGGGATCCTTACTTCTTACAACCTATTAAGAAGGTACAAGGATTAATCAGATAAACGAATAGGTGGGGCTTACTACGGGTTTTGGTGGCATTAAGCCAACCCATTCCCTAGTGCCAACAAGGCCCAAAAGGTGGGTCGTGTCACGAGAGTTCCAACTTTGACGAGAACAGGAGTGTTTAGTGTGTGGGGTTCCAACTGTTTTTTCTGGCCAATTCAGTCATGTCATTTGTTTTCATACTGGTATTCTTTGTACATAACTAAGGCTCCTTTAGTTGGCTAATTATTTATTATTTATATTGTCTCATTTGCATTGTGGGTCTACCGAAAACAGTCTCTCTACTATATAGGGGTAAGGCTGCGTACTATCAAACCTCCCTAGACCCCTATTCATTGTGGGACTTCGAACTGGGTGATGATGATGAAAGCATTTTTGACTAACCTTTTTCGTGCATGATTTTTCTATATAATTTAGTCATTTCTTCATACAATGTTTTGATTAGACATAGAGCATTAAATTAATGTCTAATTTATTTTGAGTCCAATCATATTAGTTCTCTACTATTAGCTATCAATTTAAGTAATGACATTTGTAAACCATTTATAAAATTTCATTTTATCTTGGCCAAAGATTTCCCCAATCAATACTAATTAAAAACAACATAACATTCTCCTTAATTACTTTAGGGTGATGAATAACATCTTGATCACACAACTATCTCCACATAGTTTATGTTATATCCACTGACTATCGATTGAATAACTTAAGATTAAATAGGTCATAAGTAGTATCAAAATATAGCAATCCCTTTACAAGATAACTTTGGAGACTTCAAGTTAAAGGATCATTTATACAATCATCGCAATGAGAATTCCATAGACATATAGGCAATGTTACAAAAGGATTTCTCATATCAAGTCAGTTCCATAAGCGCGTTCTCTAACTAGCACCTATATGTTTGTTTAAGTATCACCATAGTTTAGTTTATGAAATTGACTACTTCCTTCACAAGGAAAGACTAAATATGTGTTAGTCTTTTTACGTTTTATTAATGTTTAGTCTTAATAAAACAATGACTAGAAACGATTTATGGATAGTATATAAACGTAATATGAATCTCATAATTGTAATCTCATTATGATTTCATTTACAATGTATAATTATCCCATGGGCTTTATCATATACATCTAAACATGTACAAGATAAATAATGCCTTTAAATTATTTTGTCATTAATTTACAAACAATTTATTAACTGTAGGGTATAAACTAACAAATTGATAAATGGAAAAAGTATTTAATAACTTTTTTTACGACTTATTTTTAGGAATCAATTAAGATGTAGCTTCAACTAAGATAGGGCTAGATTTCAACAAAATTATCTTGTTTATTGTTATGTTTTAGCTCTATATATTTAGCAAACATATCTGCTTTCAATAAAAAATAATAATAACATTTTTTATTTGATATTGTTTCAACTACTTAGTTCTTACCTTCTTCTTGTGTCTAAAACAATAATATGGTATCAAACCACTCATTTTGAGAAATATTTCAGTTAAGTAAATCCAAGAACCAAACCCAAAAACATATAAACCTTCAAATATGGAAACTAACACAACATTTTCTCATGTTGCTCCACTTGTTTTTGATGGTAATAACAATCAAATCGACGTTATTTGAATGAAAATTTATCTTGATGCATTAGATATTTGGGAAGCTATAGTGGAAGAATGTGATGTCCCATTGTTGCCATATGATGCCATAATTAAAGACCCACAAAGAGTAGACTAAGAAGTCCAAAGCTAAATTGTGATTATTTTCAATTGTTTTAAGGTTCATATTTACAAGATCATGAATTTAGATTCAACGAAGGCTAGTTAAGACTACCTAAAAAAGGAATACCAAGACAAAGAAAGAACAAAAAATATAGAAATTAAAGACTACTTTGATAAGTTGCAGGGCATAGTAAAAAAGGTTAGTTGCTAGGTAAAGAGTTTTTTAGTGAACGAATAGTGCAAAAACTTCTTATCACTTCGCCTAAAATGTATGAGTCTATAATTTCATTATTAAAATAATTTAAGTATCTATCAAACATATCCTTGGTGGAATTAGTGGATGCATTATTGGCCCATGAACAAATGATGATGATGATTAAAAAAGAAGAATTTATGAAGGGTGCTTTTTAGATGAAGTCGACAAATTCAAAAGGAGACAAAGACTATAAACAAAAAAGGATAAGAAAAATAGCATGATGACAACTATAACAATAAAAATTACTTATATTCTCCTCGTTGACAATGTAAAAAGACAAATCATTAATCAAAGAAATGTTAATAGGGGCCTAATATCAAGTGCAGGAAATATGGCAATATTAGGCATATGGAGTAGATTTGTAAGTCTCAACAACATGAAGAGGCAAAAACTTTTACAAAACAATATTAACATGAGCAAATTTTTGTGGCAACATGCTTTGTTATAAGTAACAGCTCTAGTAATTCCTGGTTGATATAAAATGGTTACATAAATAACATAGCCAATGAATAAAAGATATCATAAGAATTTGATAAAACTATCATTTCTAAAGTAAAAGTTAGAAATGGTGAGTTTATTTCAGTCAAAGGAAAAGGAACTATGGACATAGAAAGTTTAACTAGTTTGAAGCACATTACTAGTGTTTTATATGTACGTAAATTGACCAAAAATTGGTCAATATTAGGTAGTTAATTGAAAAAGGTTTCAAAGTCATACTTGAAGAAAATGGTATTTGATTAAAAACATGAAAGGCAGAGATATATTTAAAGTAAAAATGAGGGGAAAAAAGCTTTGCTCTAATTCTAATGGAGGAGGAACAAATGGCACTTTCAATTATTATAAGTAATGAAAAGTATGGCATAAAATACTCGAACACTTCCATCATGTCGGACTTTTATTTATCCAAAAACACAATTTGGTGAAGGGTGTTATGTTATTGGAAGACAAGCTAGCTAATTATGCGGTTTATCAATATGACAAGCAAATTAGAAAATCTTTTTCTCGAACAACTTAGAAAGTAACACACAAGTTATATATTATACACACAAGTGTTTAAGGACCAAAAGAAAACATCATCTTTAAATGTTAAAAAATACAATATTTCATTTATTGATGATTGTATCAAATTTTGTTCAATTTATTTTCTCAAAATTCAAATTCGAGGTTGCTAATTTATTTTTAAAATATAAAGCATGGATAGAAAATTAAAGTGATTGCAAGTTATTCACAATAAGACCAGATAATAGGAAAGAATACACAAATGATACTTTTAACAATTTTTATAAAGAAACGGGTATTAAACACCAACTCATGGTGTCTTATACACCATAACATAATGGCACAAGTGAGAGAAAAAATTGAGTATTATAGAAAGGACAAGGTGTACGCTGCATGAAAAGGACTTACCAAAGATGCTATTGGCAGAAGCTACAACATTATGATTTTCTTGCTAAAAAGACTACTAACAAGAGTTGCGTAATGAAAAATGTTATTTCAAACATGGTTTGGTACAAACTAGACTTACAAATTTTGAAAAAAATTTATTGCCTATTTTTTTATATGCCATAGGTAAAAAGAGGCAAACTTGACAAGAAGGCAAAATCATGAGTTTTCATTGGATAAAATAACTCTTCCAAGGCTTATAGATTTTTCCAACCATAAGTTATAAGTAGAGATGTCAAGTTCATGGAGAATAGACAATTGAATTGGGAGTTAATAAAGAAGCAATTATTGGAGACTCTTCAATGCCTTGATGTTGACATAGATGATGTCCTAGTTAGAGGTATAAGATCCTTATCTGAAGTTTATGAAAGGAGCAATGTTGCTATCTTTAAACCTGAAGAGTTTAAGAAGCAAAGAAAGATGATAAGTGGATTGAAGTAATGAAATAAGAGCTTAGAATGATTAAGAAGAATGGCACCCAGGAGTTAGTAGATAGACCTCAAATGGGTTTACAAAACCAAATTTAATGCAAATGGTTCTATAAATAAATATAAAGCCATATTAATTATGAAGAGGGTAGAGTCAAGTATTTGGAGTAAATTTCTCATAAAGATTTGCACTAATAACACACTTGATGCAATATTTACCAATTACAGGTAAAATATGCTTTTAAAATGATTATCTTCAAGAAGACATCTATGCAAAGCAGCTTGAGGGATTTCAAGTGAAAGACAAGGGTTAAAGGTCTACTTATTGAAGAAGACCTTATATGGTTAAATAGGCTCCTAGGTCCTAGTATAATAGGATTGATGATATCTTCAACGGCTTAGATTTATTAAAAGCCCAAATAAAGCTACATTATATTTAAAGAAACACTAATTTAAGTATATTTTTTATTTATGTTGATGACCTCCTTGTAACAAGAAGCAATAAGTGGAAAAGTATAAAGCTAAAATCCCTGAAGCATTTTAGATGATAAACCTTAATTTAATATCTTACTTTCGAGGCATGGAGGTAAAGTAAGATCATGATGGCGTTATTATACACCAAAAGATGTACGCAAAGAAAATACTAAAAAAATTCACATGAAAGATTGCAAAAGCACTAACACACTAATGAATCAAAAAGAGAAACTTAGTAAAGATGATGGAGCAAAAAAAGTTGATGAAAGCCAATACAAGATTAATTAGTTACTTGATTTATCTTATAGTCAATTGTCATAAGTTTGCTCTCAAGATTTATACATTGTGCCAGTGAAGTGCATTTTCAAGCTACCAAATAGATTTTAAGATATATCAAAGGTATAAAAAAAATATGGGATTAAATATTCTTATTGTTAATTTTCCCAACTTCATGTTATTTAGATAGTGACTGGGTAGGTTTAATTGATGACATGAGAAGCACAATATATTTTTGTTTCAATTTGGATAAGAAAACTTTTTTCACGAAATTCAAAGAAACAAAATGTTATAGCTCAAAGTACAATTGAGGTGAATTATGTTACAACAAATGCTACTACAAATTAGACAACTTAGGTAAAAAAAATCATTGCAAATTTTATACATAAAGTAAACTGAGTCAACAAAGGTCCATTAGATACTTAAGTTGCAATTACAATTTCAAATAATCCAATTTTAATAAGAGGAAAAACCATTTCAAGATTAAATTGTATCATTTTTTAGAAGAACAGAAGGCTAGTGAAATTAAGTTGGTTTGTTATAAAATTAAGGATTAAATTGTAAATGTGCTAAACAAGGCTCTTTCAAAAGTTAGATCTAAAGTATTAAGAAACATATTAGGCCTCTATAATTACTAAGGTAAGGAAGAGTGTTAGAAACGTGCTTTAAGTTATTACTAAATAATTAGTTAATGAATCAAGTATTTAATATCTTTTGTTTTATTTTCAAGAATCAATTAAAATTTAGTTTCAGTTAAGATATGATTAGATATCAACATAATTATCTTGTTTTATTATTATTATGTTTCACCTTTATATACTAAACAAAATGTTATGTTTTCAATTTTAAAAATAATAAAAACTTTGTGTTCTTTATTTAATATATGACGCTAAGGTCTCCAAATTGAGCACCTCTATAATGTTCCATCATGTGAGTATCATAAAGATGAGGTAGGTTTTGAAATGGATTTATTATTATTAATATGTGCCTAGTGTATGTCTATATAACATATTGAAAAAAGGGCTCACAAAAGAAAGTATAGGAGAAAGGCCAACAAATTAATCTACAACCGATGCATCAAAAGTGAAACAAACATATCAAGGCATCTTACATATATTTCATTAAGATTATATTTGGAAGCCAAATTACATAACACTCCAAGTTTGTGCAAATGCGACTACTTTGTCATATCATTTACACCTTTAAGAGAAGCTTTAATATCCTTTAGGAAAATTGGAGATATTTCCAAAAAGTTGCAAATACCATAGTGGTTGATATTCAAAAAAAAAGATATTAGTTAAAGAGAATAATATAAGGGGATTAAAAAGCAAAATTCACTTAAAAACTGATACTATAAGTTAAATGTTAATCAAATATCAAGTTTTAATTTCAAAGATTTCAATGTTATAATAAGTCAATACCACGTCAAGGACTCCGGAACCAATACAAACCAAGATTAGTATTGTTGTATAAATTTCAAAATCACATCTTTTGCTTCCTAAAAAGCATACTTGGTAAAGACAAAATGTATGTAGAAATATAGACAGGGCTCTATATGGACTCAATGTTTTCATATTTGTCATGAACATAAATATCTTCACTAGAAATTTTGAAAACTTCTCCATCAATTTATGTCACCTCTAAGCTTGTAAACATGTATGAGAACCTATTATTTTGTTAACTGTTATAGCCTGAAAATGTAAGCCAGAAAACATTAGGCATGTATTTGTTTAAATAAGGAAAATTCAAACGTAAGTTACTAGTTCCATATCTATAAGATATAAAGTGTCAAAGAACATATCAACAATATCCCATTACCTCACACTTTCAAGATGCAACTGATTCCCAATACAAGTGAAAGCTTAATTAAAACTTACCATATCCTACTAGGATTGATTTGCTATAATGGCATCCAATAGGAAAGGATATGTGCTCCTTGATCATAAATAAAATGTGTATTTTGTAAAACTTAACACGAACCTTAACTTTAGGCCTAAGATTTACAGTGAAATTGTATAAATAGAGATAATGCAAAAAAGTACCTATTTTTCCATTTATAACTCGATCAACAAGCTTCTCAACTCTTAAATAAGCTTTTAGATCCTTTAAATAAGCTTTTCAACGTATAAATGAGCTTTTACAGCTTCCTTTATGATGTTATCATCTTTCTGCATCTTTTTGAATGTGTGAACCTTTTAACGGGTCAGAGTAACCTTAAACTCACGAATTTTTGTCAACAGGTTGTCAAAGGTCTTAGCATATATTTTTAGATCTTATTAGTCCTCCATCACAAGCATAATAAACAGATCTACTTATACTAATAAAGGTACATTTTCCTTATTGACTTTTTGTACTATTTAATCATGTCCTTTTATAGGTTTATTTATTACCTTTTATCTAAATCAATAATTAATAGTTGTCTAATAGGAATTTAATTCTAACATTCTCCCCCTAGAAAAATATTAGTTACAACAACTTTAATGAAAATTAAAATAATAAAAGTGGCTAAGAAAATTAACATAATGGTGGACCAAAATAAAAACTTTGATTTAAAGATAATGAAAGTCTACAATCTAGTACCGCAAGGTTTTCAATACCAAAAAGCATCAAATGCATGTGTCGTTATATGACACATATCCAATACAATCATGCATATCTAATACCTTATTGATTTGAAATGTATCATCGTTTTGTTTGTTGATCTTAATTTCTCTAAACTTTATGCTAAACTACATTAAAGAAATTTGTTTTCTCTCACTTTATGCTAAACTGCATTAAAGAAAACTTTTATATGATTAAACACTTATATCCCTCTACATCTTATCAAATCCATATATTTATCTATGTATCTATATGTGTCCTAAAGGCATAAATTTAGGGTTAATCTGTATATATATCTAATGACCTTTAAAATGCTCAAGATTGACACAAGTCTTAAGACTTTTACCTATAGTATGACAATGTACCACAAACTGAATAACTAAGCATAAAATGATGACCATCAATATACATATAAAATGTGCAGTCATAATACATGAACAATAAAACAATTATATCAGGAGCCAAATACAATGTTCCCTAACTAATGTATCTAAGGACTTCAACAAGCTCATCTATATACATGTCTCATAAAATTGATTAGGTGCAGTCTTTTAGTTAGTGGATCAACTAACATGTGCTCAGTCTATGTATGTTCCATTATGATGTCACCTTTCTTTACTAATTCTTTTATGGTCAAATATTTGATCTCTAAATACTTAAACCTTATGATATTTTTATTATTGTTACTAAAAAATATAGTTGAGAGATTATCACAGTATAACTAAATGGGTCTAGCTACGTAATCAACCATAGACAACTTAGAAATTAAATTCCTGAGCCAAACCACCTATAGCAAACTTATAAATGCTACAAACTATGTATGCATAATCGAGGAAGTTACCATTGTCTACTTGACACTCTCATGTGAAATAGCACCATCTACCAACATAAAAAAAAATACCATGGCGTGGACTCCCTATTATCTAAATCAATAGTAAAATTTGAATTTTTATAACGAAGGAGGTTAAGATCGTTAACTTTCTTGATTATCAACATATAATCCTTAGTTCCCCTAAGATGTCTCAAAACTAGTTTAACTGCATTCCAATTATCTATTCCTAGGTTAGTTAGATACCTACTCAGTAGCCCAACAATGAATACTATATCTGGTCTAGTGCATAACTGGGCATAAATCAAGTTATCAACTGCATTAGAATAAGGAACATTCTTCATAGTCTATCTTTCTATATCATTCTTTGGACACTGTGCCAAATATAATCTCTACCATGAGAGATAGGTGTTATAAGCTCAATGTATACACTCTGTGAGAGACATAACAAGTTTTGAGATCTGTCCTAGCAAATCTAAATACTTAGGGTAATAAATGCTTCACTAGGACCTTTCATGTCAAAATGTCTTGCCAAAAGCTGCTTATCCTTATGCAGCATGGTCAGGTCATTTGATGCAAGCAAGATATCATCCATATACAAAAGTAGAAAAATAACTTTGCTCCCCCTTACCTTGTAATAAAATCATCTTTCAACTTTATTTTCAACAAAGCCAAATGAGGTAACAATCTCATCAAACTTTAGGCAACACTGTCTAGAAGTTTGCTTCAGACCATATGTGGATTTTCTCAATTTATAGACCATATCAACTTTATCTTGATCCAAAAATCTTTCAGGTTGTTCCATATAGACTTCTTCATAAAGGTTTATATTCAAGAAAGCAGTTTTGACATCTATTTGATATAACTCCATATCATAATGAGCTACTATTACCATAATCACTCTAAATGCATCATTAGATTATACAAGAGAAAAGGTAACACTAATGTAACATCTCACCCCCAACGGGAAGGGTAAAATAGTAAATTAGCTAGGGGTGAGAGTGATTGGGACAAATTGGAAATTTTTCCTACATACTGGTATTGGTGAATAGTGAATGTTTTGCACATGAAACGTAACTGTACATACATTCATGATTATTTTCCGGTATTAGGCCTAAATGGAATTTTATTGTGAATAATGTGAAAATTGTGTTTGAAAAATTTATTGGAGTATTCCACTGTGTGTTTTACATTTTACGGAAATTTTAAGAATTTTTCTGAAATTTTTCAGAGAAAATTCCCGGACCGGAAAAAATATCGCCAAGTGGCGAACCGATTAGTTTTAGTACTGAAATTGTCTGTTAAATGGACGTGGGCTATTGGGTTATTTTGGATTGTTCGTGGGACCATTGAAATTGCCTAAAGGGATGTAATTTTTCTATTGGAATTAAT
>JANIHZ010000209.1:20741092-20755075 GCA_027478365.1 Erythroxylum rufum | reverse complement strand
CATGTGCATTGCATACATATTGGACTGAATAACTGAATACCTGAAATGCCTTTTTGTTGTATATGACTGTATGACTGTATTATTACTCTAAATTGTTGTGTGATGCATGAATTGGGCGAACCATTGATGATGGTTCCTCACTGAGTTTGCAAAACTCACCCAAAATTTGCATCTATTTTTTAAGCCTTGAAGAGTACCCCGTTTGACACGGAAGTATACCTACTGCAGGCAAATGAAAGGTAGAGGTCGGGATCAGTTCGCGTCTGCATTATTGTCCCATAAAATTGTATTCCGCAATCATTGTAAACTGATTTGTCTTTATAGTGAGCCCAATTTGGTTATGACTATTTGTTCATTCTATGGCTTTTGTACTTTATTGTTGAATAATTGTAATAACTGAAAATGCTTTCTTTTAACATGGGCTCCGATTGTTTACTGTCTTTTCCGCGCACATGAGAGTATTAAAAAAAACAACATGTATACTGAGTTTCGTCTGACTGACTGATGTAGCACACCACCCTCGCGGGGCATGGACTTGGATATCACCAACGATGTCGAGTTCGGATCACGGGGGAGTGAGGTGTTACAACTAAAGTAAATTCCTTCTCTCTGAGTGAATCTTCTAACAACCAACTAAGCTTTGAACTGCTTAACTTTATCCTAAAAGTCCTTTTTATCTTATATATCTATTTACAACTGACAAATTTACAATTATGAGGAAAATACACAAGCTCCCATACCTTATTATGTTTTATGGATTGCATCTCCTCCTTCATTGCATCCTACCACAAATTTGTATGAGATCCAAAAATAGCTTTTGTAAAAGTTACTAGATCCACTACATGTCCAATATCATAGTCTTGTTCACCCAGATAGACTATATAATCAGATGATATACCATGTCTTCTCACTCTAGTAGATTTACTTAATTGAATTGGTTCAATATGTACACGTAGCTCAAGAACCTTAGTTTGTACAAGTACGAGTTCTTGTTCATATATTGATATGGTACTGAGTCCTAGATCTATTAGTTCTGATTATATGACTGATGGATATGAAATAATTGTAGTATCCACTCTTATATTATTTGAAGGATGAGAATAGCCAACTTCATCAAAATGAGATGGACTAGTCTCATCACAGACATTATGCTTGAGAAACTTATTTGTTTGTGATTCTCCTATTCTAGATCCCCCATCTCTACAGTACAATATATATCCCTTAAAGTGATCAGGATATCCAACAAAGTAACTACGATTGGAATGAGAATACAATTTTTTTCATAAGGATTATACAAATGTACCTCAGTAGGGTAGCCCTATACATGAAAATGAGTGACACTAGGCTTCCACAACTTCTAACTTTTAAAAGGCATCATCAAAACTTATTTTCTTGGGAATATATTAAGTATGTACAAGATAGTCTTTATGTCTTCATCCCAAAGGTAATCAGGTAAATTATTCTTATTATGCATTAACCTTATTATGTCCTTTAAGGTTTGATTTTGCCTTTTAACCATACTATTTTTCTCAAAACTACGTGATATAATGAATTAAGTCATTATTCCATATGATTCTAAATATTTAACAAAGAGACCTTTTTCTTCTCTTAAAACTACATGTCTACCATAATATTCACCTCCACTATTAGATATGGCAATCTTAATTGACTTTTCCAATTGATCCTGAACTTCAATCTTAAAGATCTAAAATTTATTAAAAACTTCTAAACTTTTTCTAGGTAAGAAAACATAACCATAATAGGAATGATCATTGAAAAATGTCAGAAAATATCTTGAATTACATAATTTAGTTGTATTGGGTCCACATATACTATATATTTGAGTTCTAATAAGCCAAAAGCACGAGTTAACATTTTTCTTTATTTTAGTTAACTTACCCCTATAGCAATCAATGCTTCTATATCAACATAATCTTAAGTTGGAAGAATGATCCTTTATCAATCTCTCAAACTTTTCTCTGGAAATATGGCCTAATCTTTTATTCCATGACATGTATCACTTTTCTTTTATCAGGATCTCTTTCTAGTAACTTGTTCCACAATATATGAAGAAACATATATCTCATCAGGGACAATACCCATTCTATATAAACCATATGATAAGAAAGCAATACCAATATGTTTTGCATTGAAAGATAATTTTACAGTTGACTTTCCAAATAAAAAACTTGTAACCTATTTTATCCAAAATAGACACAGAGATCAAATTTCATTTGAAAATGGTATAAAGAATGTGTCACACAAAATAAGTTTGAACCCTGTATCTAAGTTCAAAAACACATCCCTATAGAGACTACATCTACTTTTTCATTATTTCCTACCATCATTTTTCCTCTTTTTTATTTGACATTCTCTTTATCGTAAATCCCTATTTATGGAAGCAACATGATTAGAAGCTCTACTATCTAGCCATCAAGCACTTGATGTGGCTATAGCAACATTATATAGGCCGATGAGTTACTTGATAGTTCATACCTTTCTTTCCAGGTTTTGTATTTTTGGCCTTCCAACTTCCTATGTCCCTTCTTTTTACAAAAGAAACATCGCATCCTCATACTAACTGGACCCCAATTTAAGTTGGACTGACCTATATATTTAGGTCAAGGAAGTTTATATTTCTTGCTTTTAATCTTTCTTCACCTTTTCCTTTTCCTTGGTTGTTATTAAGGTTCTATGAGTTGTATTCTTTAGCTTCTCTTCTTTAGAAAACACAGAGAGTAATCAATTGATTTATGTCCTAAGCTTCATCTTAAGAATTGTATGTGGTAGCCAGAATACCAAGCTCTGATGGAAGAGTATATAGAGCTTAATGTACAATACAAGCATTAGGAATATAAATGCGTAATGCCTTCAGCTTGGTTTGGAGATGGATCATCCTAATTATGTATTCCCTCACTCCCCCTGCCCCATTATATCTCATAGAGTACAATTCCTTTAATAAGCCATATATTTCAACATTATGGGATACCTTATAGCTCTGTAAGACATTATCGAGGAAATATCTTTATATGTTTGTCTCTATAAGTCAACTCAGTGAATGGTCTATAATGGATCTCTTTATAGTCAAACAACACATCTTGTTTGACCTTTCTCAAGCTGTACATGCTGCTTTCTCATCCTTTGAATTGATGGATGTAGGTGATAGTGGTCTTTCCTATAGTGGTCTTTCCTTGATTATGGTTATATTGACATCTGCCATTTCCAATACAAACTGTATATCTTGCTTCCATTGCTTGAAGTTAAAACTAGTAAGAGTTTCAATGGTGAAACTGTTATTGTTTAAAGAAAAGATGATTGCAACATTGAATAATATGAATTATTAGCATAAATATAGGACAACAATGATACTCAAAAGTCATAAAATAGTATATATATTGAGTATCTTATCACATATATCATGAAACACTTGTGGTTAAATATATAATACATGCAAATAAGACCTCCACATAATAGCAATTAGAGTACACATCATTAACCTTTATGATTCTACCACCTATAGGTGAACACACACTTAAGTAATGGTTGTACTCCACTAAATGCCTTTATGCATATCTCAACATCTAATATAAGGTTAACACATGTAGACAGAATAACCAAACTCGAGACTAGAGATATCACCCAACATGCAAACAAAATAGTCCAAGTACTAACTTGAAAGGCCAGTATGGTGACTGCATTTAATTATACTTAAATTATTCTATAAACACAATGGATACATATATATATTATCCTCGCATTCATCTGTATGACATAAAATATGTGACAACTTACCACTCGTAAATGTGAAATCCTTATGCATAATCTCATTGTCATATATTATGCTGAAAACATTATCAATAAAATTTATCATAAAGAAAATATCATTCAAAGTGATAATCATGTGATAACGAACAATGAATGCACTATAAGAGATACCAAAACCTCATGTTTCTCCATTATTTCAAGTCAAATGCATGAAAAATTACTCAATCATGTCTTTGATAACCTTATTTGATTTTTTTGTAGTTAAACCTTATTTATCGCCATTGTAATAAATGCAAAAAAACTCACTTTAAAAAATTCACCAACCTCAAAACTTGACCCAAAATAAATTGTGGAATCATTTTGTAAATTTTAGAAAATTTGAGTTTTTGTCCTATAGAGTGCTGATGTTAGTTATTGATGTCAGCACTGAGCATGCTATTGGATGATGGGTGTAAACACGCACTAGGCCTCACGTAAAATTGGATGTGTGAGACACATGCAGATCATGCGCCCGACACACACAAACATTTCGATTGATACAGTTATTAGGATAATTATATGTTATTGTTACAAAATGTAAACACAACTAAAAAATGTGAAGACAATTATAATTAGTTACGATATCTAATTCAAGTGTAATTGCAAGTATTGAAATTTTAGAAATAGACGCAAGTAACATATTTGTTGCCTATATCACGTGACAACATTCCTACAACTACACGTAGTCAAAGGTTACTTTTGATTTGAGCCATAGGTCTAACTGAAAGATACACTGTTGGTTGACTATTGTCGTTGGCTTCAGGTTGGTATGTTATTTGTTTTTAGAGATTAATATTATGTCCATACAACTGTGATATTTTACTTTTTTTAATTAGTTTCATTTTATTTTTCACATATAATTTGAATATTATGATCATTTTCATTCCAAAATCAGAAATTGGTATGACAGCAAGAAAATGTCCACTATAATCTGAATCATCCTATAACTTCAAAATGTAAATAAAAACTCAGTTAATGGATTCTATTTTTTAGAATCAAAACATGCGCTTTTATTTAAGGGATAACTAATCTTAAAACATTCAACTTTTCTAGGAGTTTTTTATTCGGTGTTTAAATTTTTAAAATTTTAAATTTAGCTACCAACCTTTTAAAATCTTATCAAATAAATTCAAAATAATAGTTTCGTTAATAATTTATTATTTTTGACTAACGAAATTTTTGTTGTTTATAACATGTAGAAGTCCACTTAGAAAAATAATGGTCATGGTTAAATGAAGTATATAAAGTTTTCTTCAGGCAGACACCTACTATCATAAACAACAAAGAATTCGTTAGCCAAATCAGTAAATTACTAACGAAACTAACATTTTGAACTGAACTATTAATGTTTTGAAAGCTTGGACATTGAATTGAAAATTTTTAAAAGGTTGGCCACTATATGATTAGTTATCACTATTTTAAATTAAATTTAATGAAAACAATTTTAAAATTTTTTATCAAACCGTGGGATTTATATTGTGGAAAACATTATTAAAACTAAACAAGACACTACAATATGTTTGTAATATTCAAAGAATAATAGTTTGAAATTTGAAGGTCTTATAAGAAAAATTATGTATCAATTTATTAACCATTCCATACTCTCGTATCATAATTTTAATTACTACTTAATCAATTTACCAATAATTAATTTGAGTTATTTGATTAACTATCCTATGACATTGAAAGCTACACAAAAACATTCATAAGAAAAAGTATAGGTACCATGAGTGGCATAAATTTAAAAAGTAACATGAATCTTACAGTTAATTAATTCTTTTAAATAAGAGCTACTGTTAAATCTTTTATTTATTAACTTTGTTCACAATTTGTATTTTTTTTTTGTCATTATTGAATTGTTGTATAAGATACTTGTAAGAAAAATCTAAAACATAAATAAACAAAAGATCTTTCAAATCATACGCATCATTAATCAAACCACTTAATTGGATTTGATTGTATTCCATTGGTTAAAGGACTCTTATAAGAAACCTTTATTTTTGCTCACATTTGTTATCTTGTATTTGTATTGTTCACATGATTATTGTCATATCTTTCAATTGATCATTATCTCTTAGTTATAGATAATGTCAATTTTAATTCACTGTTCTTTAAAAGTTATCAATTAAAAGGTAACACATTAAACTCATTAGGTGTGTCCTTCCATTATCCTCTCTTGCTCACACATAATGAGTTTAGTTAATAAAATTTCTATATATTCTCATACTTGTCCAATATTTGATGCAATTAGCATACAACGAGAGCTTATGGTCATAAATCTATTAGGAATATAAAATGTCTCTATTAGTGAATTGATCCTTGAGTAGATATTATATGTTATACCTTAGATCACATCTCACATTTCAATCTCATTTGATCTTAATTATTTTATTGTATCAAAAATGTATTCAATTCTTTTAGGTGGCCTCCATTAAATATAAATTTTTTTCTTATTCAAGTTACCATTCAGAATGACTTTCTTAATCTAAATTCTCTTCAATTGAATTTAATTTGTTTTCCTAAAATTTCCCCATAAGTTTATTTCAACTATAATCTTTTGGTAACATTATGAAGTAGCAAATCTGAAATTAATTCTTAAGAATTAGATAAAAGTCTTAAAGATATATTATGAGGTTCACTTAGTATCTAGGGTCACACTCAATGTAAGTTAAGATCTTATGACTTACATTAATCCATTTTATGGTTGGTTTTGCACATATAGTAAGAGTCATGTTCTATGTATTACTCCTATTAATTTGGAGTATGTCTTTTTTAAATAAAATACCATACAGATGTTGATTTATATATATTTAATTTATAACATGAATCCACTTGTCTACTCTTAACTTTTATCTTTCTGAACTCTCATCTAGTAAAATATAAAAACCATATAATCACTTCAAACCCATTTCCTTTTTACTTATCATCTAAGTTAGCCTCCGTAGTTTAAGTTTCTTGTTCTAGCTCTCAAATTTCACCTTAATAATAAACCTAAAACTTGCCTTATCTCCATTTATCAAAAATACTAAAGTCATTTGCCTATGCAAGAATGTCAATCTGTTATCCGTTCGACTTACTATTTGATTCATATGAAAAATATAAAAAGTAAACATATCTTATAATAAAGTATTAAGTAATGATTATTAGTTAATAAATAATGTCAACTCATATATGCATTTATACATGATAATACATCAAATGAACATACACTTAGAAATTTTAATCGATTACATTTCAATATCTTCATAATCCTAGTGACTTCACATGTCCAAATGTATGTATCTTAAAAAAATAATTTTGTTATTGGGTCTACCACCATATCTCATCAAGATATATACTTCATGTTCAATTTTCCTTATGTAACTATATCTTTCATATAATTGTACTTGGTGTCTACATTCTTGGTTTTAAAATGAAATTTAGGGTCTTTAGTATAAATGATTGCTATTTGACTACCATAGTTGACTGTTACCAAATTAGTCTCACTTTGAGTGACCCCTAAACTAACTAAGAAATGTCAAAGTTACATGGCTTCTTGTACTACTAATGAAAATGCTATAAATTTATTTTCTATTATAGATAAAACAATACATGATCTTTTTTCTTACTTTTCCATGATACCACACATTGTTATGTAAGAAAATAAATCCAGAGGTAGATTTTTTCTCATCTAAATCTCCTCTCTAATCCACTTCTGTATACCCTTACATACGTAAATAGTTGCCTTGATAACACAATGCATAATCAACAATATCTTTTAGATAGTTTAATATTCTCTTTGTTGCTTTCTAATGTGCTTATTCTAGATTTAGCCGAGATCTGTTCATAATTCCAATAACACAACAAATATCTATGCACATTATGGCATACATGAGACTTTCAACTACATTAGAATCGTAACCTTTTTTCATTTGTTCCCTTTTTTATGGCATAAATAGGCAAAACTTCTTATCGAGACCTTTTCCTTTAGTAATAGGATTATTTATTTGTAATATTACATACAAATTGTTCTAAAATCTTTTCAATGTAGGTAGCTTAAGAAAGTAATAATAATATTTTTGAATGATCTCTTAATATGTAACTCCACCTATGCATTTCTTCTCAAATTTAGATAAACCAATATTTGATTTCTTCGATAAATTCATAATTATTACAAGCAATAATTAATTTAAAATAATATGTGTGTGTATGTGTTCGTGTGTATCTTTATGAGTCCTTTTAGAAAATATTTTAATCTAAGAATCTATTATTATTTTACAGCCTAAGACATTATAGGATTTGGCCAAAAGGTGCTTTTATTTGGCCCATTTAAACGATTTATTTTTAGCCCATCCCTCTATAAGTGTAAGTGTGTACCCTAAACACTTTTTGTTTATATTAGTCATCTGCTACAACTAGCAGAGGCAATGTTTCCCGATGAAAGTCGTGGTATCGACAACATCAGTGGTGACACTTCCTTTCCAGTAATAGAACTTTCTCTGCTTCAATTTCTAGTTCTTTCTCTTCACTTCTTTCTTTTTCATTGTCCTCTTCCTAATCTTCTTTAATATTGCTTTAAGGCAGAGGATAGAATCTTTAAAGAATGGCAGTAAAGGGGGAGAACCTATAATGCTACTCACTAGTGGAAGTAGTAACAACAAGGGTGGAAAGCCTGTAACACCACCCACCCTCTTCCCCGTTACTCAATGGTGCTTGGCTCGTCGGTAGAAATTGCTCCCAAATCAGCATCACTAGCAAAGTTATGAATATCATACCAGTATTGGTACTGAATTTGGTTATGATATGGTATTGTAATGGTATCGGGCAATATTAGGTACCGTTTTGGGTAATTTTTAAATCTATAAAATAATTTTTAAATTTTGTTAAAATTACAAAATAGTCCTTCAATATATTGTACTGTATAATTTATAATTTTACATCAATCATGTATCCAAAATCATAATAATAGAAATTTAAAATAACAATAATCTATTTATTTTTTAATATTACTTTTCACATATTTTACATATAAATAATAATCACAATTAATATAAAAAAGATCATTTAATAATCATGCAAATATAAATTTAAGGACAATATAGAGTATTTAAAATGTTACAATTTCATCATAAAATAAATAATAACTACATCAAAATATCAAATCAAAAGAATAATAAATATTCATGACTCTCTAACTATTACAATTTACAACAAGAATTTGTATCGAGAAAATAACCAACTACAAGTGAAACCTAAAACAAAAATATTTATATTACATATATAGAATTTAACATATACATCAAGTATAAGTGAAATTAAAAGAAAAGGAGAAATAGAAACCTAGAACTTCATTTAATCGAATACCTACTTTAATTGCATTGACTTCAATTCTCATTTGGTACAAAATCTTCATCATTGAGAGAAGTCTCATCATCACCATCATTCATATTCATTATATCAAATGGCATGTCAATACTTTCTTATCCAATATTATCTTCCAAATCACTTTTATCTATCAAACTCAATTCCTTATAAACATAATATGCTAAAAGATCGATATGACTAAGGCAAATTAGATATACAGAACTACTTGTTCTATTAAGAGTCCTAGTAAACAATAAAATTAAATTATTAAGAAATTATATCCAACTTAATAATCATAATAACATACCTTTCCCGAAGCTTTAAATTGTATCGAACAAAGATCAAGTTGTTTAATCTTTTGTGCTCCAATCTATTCCTTTTCTTGGAATGATTGAACTCAAATGTGTTCCAATTCTTTTTACACCTCATTGCTCTTACATATTGACTTAGAATTTGAATTATAAACCTTTGCAATTTTGAAACACCACTTTCGAATTGATCCCACGAAGCAGTTGAAAGACAACTAAAGTGATGATTAATTTTTAGCAAGTAATAAGTGTGAAAAATATATACTCGGATTAAGTTTGTCTCTTTGATGAATAGCAATCGGTATCCCAAAATCACTAGAAGCATCCTTACAATTCTCCATTTATAAGTTGAAGAGATCTTATATCATCTCATAGGCAACAATTGTTGTAATAGTTAATGACATTCCCTTATTAACTTCATCTTTCTTTGTAAAACTTGGTCTAAAATAGACACTAGGATTCGAAAATTCCTCAATTGTAAATAATAAAGATTAAAGTTGCCTTTCCCTTTTCTCACTGGGGATTGTAAGATAAGGTGTGTGCGAAGAAGGCTTAATTTTTCTGATTAGCCTTGATTACTTCCTTCGCCTTTTCCTTAGCATCATAAAAATATCTCATTGTTGCCTTCTCATCACTACCATCTAGAAAAAGTACCCTCACCAAAGGCTCATAAGCTCATATGAAAAATTAAAATTGGGACCAAAATTCATTATATTCAAGTATAATTCTAGAGACATCTAATCCAACATTAGACCTAACATGTTGAGATGCAACCCACTGATCATTTGTAAACATTTGTGTCAACTCTTTCTTCATCAGAATAAAAAACTAAAGTGATAAGAAATTATTTACAAACCTTGTAATAACAAGATGACACAAATTCCTACCATTAGTGAAATCCTTTCTCATTAAATTCAAGACTCGTGCACGATTGTAGATGAACTTGGTCACCTTTTTTGCTTTCTTCACTGTCTCATCAATAAAAGGAAAATACATAGCATCTCTTATATTTTCCAACATCATGTCAATGTGATGTACAACACAATAAGTCTAATAAAAAGAATAATATTTTCTTTGCAATCTTCTTCCAACTGCTTTATAAGCGTAATCATTATTGGTAATGAACTCAACAATATTTTTTAGCCCAACTTCATTTACAACATCATCAAATATTTGAAGTAGAGTATCAGCATTCTTAATAAGGTCAGATGAATCAATATATTTCAAAAAAAAATCCCTCCTTTATAAAATACACCAAAAAATTAATAATAGGCTCATGTCTTCTATTTGTCAAGACATCACATATGATTGAACACTCATACGTAGCCCAAGTCATTCTTTTTTTATCCAAATAACTTTTTATTTCATAAACAGAGCTATTTAAAAGCTTACTTTTGTAGTCATCAATTAAAGGAGTTTTGTATCCTAGACCGTAAAAGGTAATAACATCCACCATAGCCTAATAATAATAATATTAGGAAGCATTGAATGTTATACTTGAATTGTACCACCATCTAGCCATTTCCATGTCCATATTATGAATCATTTCTCTGGATTATAAAACATTACGGATTGAAGGTTGAGCTCTAGGAGTTGTTCATATTGTAAACAAATTAGACACCTGTCTTCTTCTTTTCTTAACATCAGGCGCAATATTTTCTTCTTGTTAGGTGGGAATACTACCACCTTCAACGTTCTCACTATCATCCTGAATACTAATAAAAGAGCTTTCACTATCAATTTCATATTTTAATATTTTCCTTTTATATTTCTCATGTTGATACTCTTTAAATAAAGTGTTCATTTTTCATTTGACATCATAGTTCTCTTTCTTACAAGGTAGGAGCTTTGATCCCACCTAAATGCTTCTTTAATCTAGCAATTCCCGCACCTTTCAATTGCTTATTACAATACAAAAAAATAATGTGGTTCTTCATTCCAATAACTAATCTAACATGAGCCCTTACTGGAACATCAAATCTTCTTATACCTGTAGCGACTAAATTATCAGGTATACTTGAACATCGTCCATTTATCTGTAAAAATAAATGAAGACATATATTAAAATTAACTTAATAACTTCATATCAAAATCAAGTTATGTATAATAATAGGAAGAAATATAGCAACAAAAGTTTCTCAACAATCATGATATATACATGCAATTGACCTTTATAAACTTATAAAAATGATCCCTTAAGAAAAATTGATGATTAAGACATTTAATCCAAGAAATTGTCATGTTTCTTAACCCAAACTTCAAATATATACATTGATTGCTACATTTTCACAACTATAATCCATTTTGTGTGATTACATAATTCAATCATAAAGTCACAAATCACAATTATAACTCATTTTATGTAATTACATAATTCTACCATAAAGTCACTATTATAACCATTTTGTATTATTACATAATTCAAGCATAGCTCACAATTATAACTCATTTAGTGTGATTACATAATTTAAACATAAACTAATGTCATATTTACAACTCAATTTATATAACCACATAATTGAATCATAAAGATAAAAATATAACCCATTTTGTGTGATTATATGATTCAAACATAAACTCGCATCTTTAACTTAATTCGTGTAATCATATAATTCAACCTAAATTAACTAACTCATTTTGTATATTAAGAAATCAATTCATAATATATAACATGATTTATAATAAAGACTAACATTTATTTCAATATTTCTCAAATTTCATACACTAACACAAACTTCAATTTTGTATTAAATGATTGAATCCTCAATTTCCAGAATCTAAACAACACAAATGACAAAAACACATCTAAAATTTCAAATTCCAAATACTGTAATTCTATATAAAATCTTCAATCTCATTCCTCAAATCCAAAATTAAGATAAAATAAGCACATCTATATGCTATCCTTAATTTTCAAAATGCAATTTTCAAACCCAAAAGTCACAATTCACAATTATAAGTCACTCACACTATCACAAACACAACAACTACTCAATTATGAATTAACTCAACATTTAACATTTAAGTCACATAACACATCACAAATCAGTAGTTAACACACTACATTGCACACATTTCAAATTTTCAATTATTCAAGGTTGAATCAGAATGGCTTATTTGCATTTTGCAATTACATCTTTGAGGCTTAAATAGGAGCAATTGGCAAAGGCAGGATTGTGAGGCGATTGTGCAAATGTGGCGATACGACAGGCAACTGGGGTGGGTGGTGAGAATAGAAGCAAATCAAAGCCAGTTGCGTGTGTGATGGTTCAAGTTACAAGTAGGTTAAAATGTTTAATCTTTTTAATTTACATTTTAGTCCAATTTTTTTTAAATTACATTCAACCCTAAAAAATTGTCGATATTTTGGTACGAGTCGTTATCAACTAATAGTATGAAACTAATGAGAATTGTACCGCGTACTGCATAGTATGATACAATACTCATACTACTGGTTACTAGACCTCTGCCACACATGACACTATCAGAGAAGATGATGCCACTAGAGATTTCAAGGCCAGTCACTTCGTGACTAGGCTATCGATATGGCTTAGGTTTTATATTTTACATTGTTTCCTTTTTTGTTTTGAATAATGATTGAAGTGTTTGTGGGTGTCAAGCAATTCTTGATGTTTTCCTTTGTTTTATGGATTTTCTTCAGGCACAACACAGTCTTCAATTGGTTCGAGTTTGTGTGACGACTATTATGTTTCCACTAGTTTGTATTATGCATGTCTATATTTTATTGTCCATTATAATATGGTTTGATATTTTATAAATATTTTGAGATATAATTTGTACAACATTAGTTGCAAATAAAAATACTGACTTATCTAATGTTCATATGATTTCAAGCAAAAATAGAAGAAATAGAATATCATCTAAATTCAAAATATAGATTATATTGTTTTGCATTCGCACAATCAAAATAATTAATATTTATATATTTGTGTTAAATGTTGTCATTATCAAAGTTCAACAAACAAAATTCAAACTATTAAACAAAATTATTTCAAGACAAACTCAAGTTCACAAATACACTTTCAGCTTATCTGGAGAATAGTCTTGATTAAGATGCATAATTAAATGCTCTAATATCAATTGTAGAAAAAATCTAACACATAAATAAATGACTCTTGTAAAAAATCTTTATTTTTGTTCACAAATATTATCTAAAAAATAAATCTTGTAAGATATTTTTATTTTTGTTCGCACAAATTATTTAAAAAAATTGATCAGAAAATTTAATTTTTACTGCACAAATTATCTAAAAAATTGATTATTATCTCATATAAATTTTACTAACTGTTAAGTTCACACTTTAAACTTATCATCATTATCCTTTTTTTTAATCAATGCCTTATATTGTATTATAATACATTTGAATGAAGATTGCATCATGTGAAAATGTATTTATTCTAACAATTTTCGTTGGATAAATTATTACATATAATGTTTGTTAATTACATAATCGATAGATGAATTATTATATATAATATTTGTTAAATTATATAATTTGTTTCTCTAT
>JANIHZ010000209.1:20585386-20595438 GCA_027478365.1 Erythroxylum rufum | reverse complement strand
TCTTTTTAATTCTTACTATTTAACTTCATTTCAATCAACTTATCCACTTTCTTCTCATAATCCATATAAGTTCACTCCAATATCAAAGTCCTCAAAATTAAACAATTCATTTCTCATAAATTTGTCTTAATTTCATCAAATTTTCTTAAATTCATAAATTGTCTCACCAATTTCTTTCTCATTTAATTTCATTTTAATATTTCTAATTTTCATCAAAAGTTCGGGGTCCAACATGACAAGCTACCAAAAGAAAGTATGGTTTGTTACATGTATGTAAACAATTGCCATCCAATGGTATGATCACAACAAACCACCATGACCGAAGTAGCCCTTGTAACATTTTTACAAGAGAATGAAAATGAATAAAAATTCCTTACGTCATCATATCTTATAAAGTTTTGAGTATAAAGTTCCCCATCAACGTATGGTTTAAATGTTGCTTCTATTTCATAGAGTTTGTCCTATGGAACATATTTGAACCATAGAGGGGTCTGATAAAAGAAGAAACTTAAATGTCTTTGTAAATATGTTAATCGTAGTGATAAAAAAAGTACCTTCCTTTGATCTAACCCCAGAGTAACAAACTGGTATTCAACATCATAAAGCAACCTAAACATTAGATCCTTTGCTTTAGGTGGTAGCCTTACATCCTTTGAAAAATTTAAATGATTCTTCCAATGGACAATTTAAAGAAGACTTGGTCATCATGAGTATAGATTCATATAATTGTCCCTCCATATTTCAAAAAGATGCATGCATAACTTGAAACCATGGTAGTAAATACCATATAAAGAAAATGAGCAATGAAAAAAAGTGTACCTTTGTTTGATCTGACCCTATAGTACCAAACCAATGTTTGACTTCACAAAGCAACTTAAAGATTAAATCTTTTACTACACGTGACAACCTTACATCTTTTGAAAAATTTAATTGATTCTTCAAATGGACAATCTAAAAGGAATTGGTCATTATGAGTATACATTCATATAATTGTACCTCTATATTTCAAAAAGATACATGTCTGGTTATATCTTATGTAGTATCTCATAGTTATAAATTAGATATAGTCTCGAATTTAATTTAGGATTAGATCAATTGAATTCCTTTAATTTATCTTTAATTCTATAATTAAATAATTTATATCCATAGATCAAGATTGGTGTTTAACAACACATCATGACCCCTAAATATTTAGGTATGTCAAAATGATCTTCACTAACTTTTCTGTGCATAAATTTTTCATATAATTCAGTCAGTTCATTATATAATTTTTCAATTAGATATAGAACATGAAATTAATATCTAATCTGTTTTGAGTTCAATCATATTAGTTCTCAAACTTTAGCTATTGATTTAATTAATGACATTTGTAAATTATTTACAACATTTCATTCTACCTTGGCCAAAGATTTCTCGAATCAATACTAATCGAGAACAACAGAATATTCTCCCAAATTATTTTAGGGAGATGAATCATATCTTGATCACTCAACTACCTTTATATAGTTGATGCTACATCTAATGACTACCGACTGAGCTATCATTAATTAGATTAAGTCATAAGTGGTATCAAAACATAACAATCTTTATACAAGATAGCTTTTGAGATCTTAAATCAAAGGATCACTTATGCAATCATCATAATAAGAATTTTTAAAGACATACTAGTAGTGTTTCAAGTGGATTTCTCATATAAAGTCCGTTAAACTTGTTCTCTTATAAGCACCTACATGTTTATTTAAGTATCTCCATACTTTATTTTATGACATTAACTATTTCTTTCGTAAGGAAAATAAAACGTGTGCTAATCTTTTTACATTTGAGGATAATACATAAATGCAATATGAATTTTATAATTATAATCTCATTATAATTTGATTTGTAATGTATAATTATCTCATAGACTTTATAATATGTATAAGATAAAGAATACCTTAAAAATAGTATCACTTAATTACAACCAAACATATTAGCGGTAGAGCATAGAGCAATATAGCCAGGTATATAAAAAGGGACAGTAAGGGGATGGCGGCCATATAAGGTCTAGAATAGTGACATGTGAAAGATAGAGAGTGTTCTACCAAAATTTACAAAGGTGTAGGTAGCGAGTCCGCCTTTGGTTCCTTACAAGTGAAGCTGTGAAAGTAAGACTTTTTAAGTAGTGATTACTTGGCTCTATTCGGCTATCAGATTGGGGTTGGTAAGCACTACTGTAATATCAGATACTACCGAAATGCTTACTCGGATGTTATCCAAACCCCAAAAGTAGTGATTAGTTACCTCTATTCGGCTATCAGATTGGGGTTGGTAAGCACTACAGTAATTCAAGATACTACCGAAATGCTTACTCGGATGTTATCCAAACCCCAAAGACGATTTAATATCTTCTCGTTCTTGTTTCATTTAGAATATGTGTAATAATAATGTTGAGACGAAAGATTGATTATGAAATCGTGGGCATGGGGTAGCAAATTATCATAATCACTCAATTTGCCTTCCCAGTTATTCAAAGCCCAGATCTACCTCATAAAGATACTCGACTTGTCTGCTGAGGTTGGTTTTCTGACGAGATGGTCCAGAACTGTAGGCAAAACGTATAAGAAAAGATTTTAATGTGAAGTACAAGATATATTAAATTAAAAGAAAAGATGTATATATCTATCTTTATTAGTTGGAGGGGACGGGCAAGTATATATGTCTTTAGTTACATGTACCCATCAAAAGAATGGAATCAAGGGAAGCAACAAGCAAACACATCATGAATCAAGCCTATCCTGGAAGTTGAAGAGTGAGTGCTAAGGCCAAGCGGAGCCTGCAAGGCCATGGTGCAAGAGATTGTGGGCAATATGATCTCTGGCTTGAATTGCTCCAACAGATCGCAGATTGTTCTCGGGGATCATCTCATCGTCGAACAGTTGGAAATGGATGTCTGGGTCCATAACCTCCTTCCTCATTTCGCAAATATTGTGCAGCACACAACAGGCTCCCAGAACCACAGGCAAGTCTTGTAGCTTCACCTCTGTTCTCTTCTGCAGACAAGCCCATCTTCCTTTCAACCTCATGAATGCCTCCTTAGCAACACCTTGTATGTGCCCTATCTTCTCGTTGAAAGTGTGCTGTGCCCATGTCAAGTGCTGGTGCGTGTAAGGCACCAGAACCCAGTCCGTTAAAGGGAACCCAGAGTTCCCGGCAAGCCAAACATCCTTTAAAAGCCCTCTGTTGGCCCTCTGGAACAGAGCTGACTTCTCTAACACCTGATCATCAGGCATAGACCCAGGCCATCCAATGCAAACATCCGTGAAAACACCTCTTGGATCTACAACCCCTTGAACCGTAATGGAATACGATGTTTTCTGATTCCTCTCAGTGTGTCTCTTGTTGAAATAAGCCGCCACTTTAATCTTCGGAGCAATAATTGGGATATGAGTAGTGTACATTGAGCCCCCAACGTCTGGTACCCCAGACATTGATTGAAACTCACCCTTCATCATCCTCATCTTCTCATCATCAGGCCACTGAAGAAACTTTGGCATTAGAACTGTCCTTATCGCAGCGCACACCTCCAGAACCAACTTATGGCAAGTTGATATCCCAAGACCGAATCTTTTCGACACAAGCCTTAAGGGATGACCCGTCGCTAGCCTCCAGATACACACGGCAACGCGTTGGCGCACCGGAATAGCGTCTCGCAACATCGTGTTCTTCTTGGTCACAGCAGACTCAAGCTCTTCGCATATCATCTCAAATGTTGCTTTACTCATCCGAAACTCTTTCCGGAAATCCTCTTCTGGAAAATCGGGATGGTTACACCGATCCCACCAGTCCTTTGACCTGTCCTTGACCCACAGTCGCCGCTGTTGTCCCGGTGCCGCCCCAGAGGCCCCAACACCGCCACTCTGAACAGAATCACTTGAAGCGACGTTCTCAGTCATCATTGAAGCTACGACAGAAGCAGAGTGACGAGCCCGTTTGGTTCTGGAACGATCCATTTCGTCCAAATCAGAGTAATGGATGTCTAGCTGCGTGTGATAATCATTCATAGCCTGAACTCTCTGCCTATGATTGGAATCGAAAATCGCTTTATCTTGCTCCGATTCTATACCCCACTGAACTTGTTCCAGCTTCTCTTCTTCATCCAACATAGTAAGGGAAGTAATAATATCTTTCAATGCATTCGTTTCAAACTCATCTTGCTGCACATGGTCTCTGTTTTTACCTTCCTCTTCGTCGTCGTCTCTCTTTCTTCGCCTCCTTAAATTGTTGTTGCTCGCGGTCAAACTGCTGTTGATGTTACAATCCATGTCCTGGAGAAGAGTATAGAAGTGTGATATCTCGTCCTGATTAAGAAATGGGAAAGAAGAGATTTCCATCAAAGAACGAACTGAGTCAAAACCGAGGAAGATGCTAAGGATCAAGTGTTTGTGAAAAATGTTTCGGTGAGAAAACGCAGGAGGTTTCAGATTTGGGAATTTATGGGGGAAAAATAACGAGACTTATATAGGGATGGGCGGTTAAAGAGAAAGGGAGAAGCGCGTCGACTAATGTGAACGCGTAGCTGTTGGCTATTTGACAGTGACTTACATTTTGTAAGTGTTACATAATGATTGGCCACGTCATATGTTTGTTCGAATGTATGTAACGCGGTTGGTGACCGCGTTCGATCGGCAAGCGAGCTTCGACGCATTTGGGGTCATGCTCCTAAAGAAAAACGTTGGCCTAATGCGAAGGGACGAGACACTCCACCCCTCGACCTCGGATCGTATGAGGAAGCTTCTTAAAGCGAGTGCTGGCTGGATAGCCTCTGTGACCTAAAATAATTTACAAATAATATTAGTTTAATTAATCTATTCACGCTATGTAACTCTGGCTTTTTTATTTATATAAAATTGGTAATTTTAACATCCATATTAATAAAAGTTCATACGGCTCTAATTCATACATACTAAGGAACAGATTATATTAGTTGAAAAATGTATTAAAAAAGAGAGGAAAAATTCAGCATATTTGATTAAGCATACGAATTGAATATGTACCAAAACAAATGCTCGAGTTAGCAACTATTTATCACAGTTTTATATGCCACGCTCAAGTATCGTACAACAACAGTGAACTTAGTTACCGCAAATAAAGCTTAAAAATTTGCCAAGAATGACGGACAGCAAACAGTCCAAAACAACGTTCTGGGTTCTCCGACCATCTTTATTACCAAATGACTTACAGCCCACAGACAGATGATGCGACAAAGAAAATGACTCGAACCAAATCGGACCGCGTATTTCGAATTGTACAGAGTTGGCTGTTGTTTTGTGAGTTTCTTTCAAGCCCCATAGTTAAGAACTCTCTTTAGCTTTTCGATCTCGTTTGCTTGTTGATTTGGAACGACGGAAGCAAGCATAAAAAAGCGGAGCCCAGTCATCAACGGCGGGGTAGCGAGCAGTTCAATTGGTCAACCTTTTGAATGCAAGTACGTCAATGCTGACGTCATAACGACCCTGTAGCCTATTGGATGAATTGTCTAAGGGGCGATGACCCACTCCAAAAGCCACCAAATCAGCAAGGGCCAAGGAAGCAGTAGATAACGATTGATTTTTTGTTTTAATTATAAGCTCATTGAAACAAAAGTATGAAGAACAAAATATCACATCAATATAGATGTGAAGCATATCAATTTTACATTTATTGAACTTGCCGGAGTTGGAAGATAGACAATTGTTTTTCACTGATTTATTTAGTCTGACTTCTCTCAAACTGAACTTAAACTAAAAATACCATCTTGATGCTTAATTACAATATCATCAATGCATGATTTTCAAGTATGCTCTATTTGACAAAAGAATTGCATGAAGCTAGCGCAATGATAGTGGTTGTTATATTATGTAGATTATAATATGTTGTTGGTCCAACGGATTCAGATTCGATCAACGATTGAAGCTCGAAGATAAAGGAATGAATAAATTGTGACTTGGGAGTGGAAGAGTTCAAGCACAGCACGTATGAGTTTCAAAAAACGTAACATTCACAAAATACATTTCAAAGTGTGGGTCTTGATTAAAAAAAGTCAACAAATTGTTCCTTGCCACTTTGCCAGTGAGTTTCCATTGACCTCCCCAAAGGATATCAGCAGCTGGCTATTGAAGCGTGACACGTCATCGCGACATATGCGATCCTATAACAGGGTTGTTTGTGTGTGTTCTTTTTTTGGTAAAAGAGGTCATTGTTGGAATTGTATTTTAACGAACACGACCAAAGTTGGTCATATCGCCCTAGCTAGAAGGTGAGGCCCAATGCCGGGTAAAAAGATACAAACAACATCACATTTCTAGTTTGCCCAATTATGATTATTAATATTTTTTTATTATATTAAATTGATATATACATCTTTTTTTTAAATAAAATTCTCTACCAAAAAACTTGATGAAATAATTTGATCTATATCATATGCCAATTCTTGTTAAAAATGATAAAAAATAATTTAAAAAGTGTGTTTGTTTGATGTAGGCTATATTTAAAGTAAAGACAATGTATAATTTCAGTTTTATAAGCCTATAAAAATAACCATGTGTGGCTAAACACAATCGTTCTAATTTAAGGGGATTCAATATTCTAGTTATAACTTTGTGAAGTTTTGTGTTCCAAACTTTTATTCACGTTTTAATTTAAGTATTTCTTGTTTTGAGTTATCATATATTTATGAATGATTAATATTCAATTAATCTAACAATTTAATTTAATATTGATTATTCTATCGCTATCCAGGAATTCAATGATCCGTAATTGTCATGAAGGATTGGTACAAATAGCAAATAGATTATTTATGAATTTTCATATTTAACTTATGATAAACAAGAAAACTAACTTGAATAGTTGCAGCTATGTCGATTATTTAATTTAGAGGTTAGTCTTTTTCACGAAGCTTATTGCTATCATTTATTTGATACGTAATGCTATCAGACTTAGTCAATGGATGATAAGTTTTGGTTTGGATGTTGGGTTTGAACCAATTAATTTAGGAAAATTTAAGACTTATTATGACTATCCTAATATGTTTCGGACTAACTGCTTGAATTGTGAAAATATTCTCTTTAAACCAATGATCAATATTATAATTAGACGAGGTCTTTCCCTTGAATCGGAGTTTGGTAATCTTGACTTTCTTATTTTTAAATTCAGTTGATTTAATTTGTTTTCGTATTAATTTTAGTTAATCAATTATTTAATCAAACCCCCATATTTACTTTTATTAATTGAAATTAAGAAGCTAGTGTTTAGTTCTCTAAGAATTCGACCTGATTCTACAACTATTATAAAAGTTTGGAGAATCAGAATTATCTTGGAGGCTTCAATAACCCGACTAGTCGATATGTCGTTAAGTACACATTTAATTAATGTGGGTAAAGCCAATGAAGGAAAAATAGTAGTTGGAGCATTCGTGACTCAAATTACGAAACATCTCAGCTTACTAACTGAGAGAACAACGATGCAGCTAATCCTAGGAAACTTTAGTCTAGACTTGCAATCCCTGGTGTCCATGAAGGTTGTCAAGTGGCAAGGTGATCATTATGTTCTTGTCAATGATGACACGGAAGAAGCTTCAAGCAACAAGTGCGCTCGAGTTGCGAAAATTGAAACTAAACAAAAGGCTGATGTTTCGCCAACCGAAGCAATGCCTCCTTCTTCTCCAACTACTTCTGAGGGTTACCATTCACTGGTAACTCAATTCAATGCATTCCAAGCCCAATTCATGGAGCATGTAACTCAAACTAGAGAGTTTGAATGAAAAGCAAATGAGTGGATCCACAACATTGAGGCAAACGTGGTAGAGATCTGGAACTTCATAGCCAATTTGAATGCTCGCTTCGGACAGCCACCACCCCATCTTAGTATCACATTTCTATCATTTTTCTTGTTATTGCTTGTTGGTTTAATTTCTTTTAGTTTTAATGTTTGCCCTTATTTGTGTTACTTTGCATCTTAGATCCCTCTATTATTTTCTTATCACATTAGGGATAGTGTGATATTTAAGTGTGGGGGTAGTATTAGTTAAACAATAAAAAATAAAAATTTTAATTATTATATGTGTGTTGCGTGTTTGTTTTTCCCATTTAATAATTAAAGATGCATGGTCATGAAATAAACTTGATTGGGATTAGAAATGCATAATATGAGTGAATAGTTATACTTGCATACTTAGACTGATTAACTTGAATTTCAATTAAAAGGATATTAGTCTGTTGTGACAGAGGAATGTCACTTTTCTTTGATAAGAATTTGAGCATTTTGAAATATTTAACACCAAATTCAAGTATTATTTACTAAGAATATTCTTTTACGATTAAGAACTCTAGAACTTGCTTGCAAATACTAGTTAAGATTACATAATCTTATGCAAACATTGAAATGATGAAGACAATTAGAATTTACCCTTTTTGCTTTAAAAGCCAACATAATGTTACCCTTAGTGAGTCCCTTTGAGCTTAACATGAAACCTTTTATTTCTTTAAACCCAAAATATGGTCTTTTACCTTAATTATTTGTCCTCTTCGTTGTACCTACCATAAGGCAAGTAGAGCATTTAAAATGGTATTCCTAGGTTTAGAAAGTAATTGCTTGAATAAGTGTGGGGATTATAGCATATAGTTGGCTATTACGTTAGGAATGGGTATGGTTATAGCAATCATTCTCCTTTATATTTTTCTTCTCTTGATTTCCTTATTTTAAATAAATAAATAAATAATTAAAAAAAACAAAACAAAAAACAAAACAAAAAAGAAAAAGAAAAAAGAGAAGAAATAAAAAAGAAACAAAAGGAAGAGAAGACGACCAAAAAATGAAAAGAAAGAGGAGAAACGTAAAAAGGGGAAGTCTTAACCTTGTTAAATGAGAGAAAAGAATTGAGTGTTTTATGCTTCTTTGTTCTGTATTATTTTAAATGCTCAATTTGTTCTGTGGTTTTAAACTGTGATTTTTCTTTTTCTTACCTTTAGCCCGACCCCATTACAACTAAAATGAAGACCTTCGGATAGATGTTTGTGTTTGATATGATTGGTGGATATTGGATTAATAAGCAAACCTATGATAGATGCCTTACATGAAATGAACGATGCGTGAATATATCCTACCTTTGAATGCGTGAAAGGATGGAGAGTGGAGTGAGTGTCATCACAATTGTTAATGGTCTTTGAGTTAAAGTCCACGTTAATTTTTGGCTACTAGAGAATAGTTTGTTCACGAAGTATTATGAGTTTAAAGTTCTCATGATGTGCTTATTGAAATGATCGTTGATATCTTTGACTATTATTTGGGAAAATTGTTGTTTTTATTGTTTGTTCTTGTATAGTTTAATATTCTTTATTTTTCCTGGGGACAAGCATAGTTTAAGTGTAGGGGAATTGTTGTGTTTAATTTCTATCGATTTTGTTTGCCTTCATATCTTAATTTTAGTTACAAATTCTTGTGTTTTAATCTAAATTTGAAATGAATGAGTGAAAATGACATCAAAGTTGAATGGATTATCGTGTGAATGTTGCATGAAAACAAGAAAAATTATGTATGAAAGAATGGATGTGAACGTGAATTATGCAGGCAACATTAATTAATCCATTCATGTTAATGGAGTCATAGCCATGATTGTGCAAGTCACGAGTGTGACAAGGAGACATGGGTGTGACAAGGGTAGTCACACCTATGACTCCCATAGTCATGGGTGTGATAAAATTTTCTTTAATTGTCTCAATATTATATGTCATCTGAAAACCTAAACCTAGCCTCCCATTACAAATTGAAAATGAAGAATGTTGGTGTTGGAACCCATAATCGGATGTCCAACCTCTTACGAAAAATCAACCGGGAACCTCGAATCCGTGTTAGAAACTTTGGACTAATCTGAAAAATCCCGATATAATTTTTTTTCCGTCTTATTCATCTTAATACTATTCGAAACATCGTTCTATAAACCTCAAATATTTAATCAGATTATTATCCTTATTCTAGTTTCGTCGTAACCCGATTTTCTCGAAAATCGGGCAGCATAACGGCTGTATTTGGACAGCCCA
>JANIHZ010000209.1:20534001-20547568 GCA_027478365.1 Erythroxylum rufum | reverse complement strand
AACACAGAAGTAAGCAAAACACAGAAGGAAGAAAAGACAGAAGGAACAAAACACAGAAGGAACAAAACACAGATGGAAGAAAACACAGAAGGAAGCAAAATATAGAAGGAAGAAAACACAGAAGGAAGAAAACACAGAAGGAAACAAAACACAGAAGGAAGAAAAAATAGAAGGAAGAAAACACAGAAGGAAACAAAACACAGAAGGAAGAAAAAATAGAAGGAAGAAAACACATAAGGAAGAAAACACAGACGATACGAAGACGAAGATACGATAGTACGTCGGACGGTTAGTTAGTTAGAGTTAGTTACAGAGCTCAACTGAATAACAGTTTCTATAAGAAACAAGAAGCAATTATCAAGAAGCAGTTGAAGATGAAGGCTATAAATACAAGTCGAAGTCAAAGACTGAATAAGTTTTTGTTGAACAAGTTTTTTTAACTTTAGCAAAATTCTGTATTCATTGTGAAAAACACGAGGGCTATTTTTACTGTAACAGAAAGCTCGCAACATCTTTCTAGTGAGAGAAAGGAAAAGTTGAGAGCCTGAAGAGGCTAAGAGAGTGAAAATAATACTTGGTGTAAGAGACCCGAAAAGGCTCTGTGGAGAAAGAGTACTTGTACATTTCAAGAAGTATAGAGAAATCTCAGAAGAATTCTGAGGACTGGACGTAGCCCAAGGTTTAGGGTGAACTAGGATAAAATCACCATGTCCAACTTCTAACTCTCTACTTTAATTTCTATTGTTCCTATACAAGTATATAAAAGTTATTTGCGATTTCATCACGAAGATATTTTCGTATAAACATTGTGATATTTACTTAATAGCTTTGAAAAAGTTATTTTTCAAAGAAATATCAATGGGGCTTGTATTCACGAAAAGGATACACAATTCAACCCCCCCTTCTTGTGCATTTTGTATATTGTACTTAAAGACTATACTAACAAGTGATTTACTTCAATTATTTCCAAGGATTGCAATATAGAATGCAACCTCGGGTCGTCTCACTTAATTGGAACCTAAGGAAATGGATCTAAGCTCGCCTAAATGTCATGGAATGTAAACTAAAGTAGTTAGGAAGGGGGTTTTGATTCTTTCAGAAAACTAACAAAATTGAACGAATTGTAAGAGAAATGTGTAAAAAGTGTTTTTAGATTTTTGGGAATAAGAATTTGAAGGTTAAAGACAACAATGATCAAATGTGATGGAATCCTCTTGAAAAATGAGCTTTGGCTATCATCATTCGGAATAAATCTTGGTGGGAGTGAAAATCACTAAGTTTCAAATGATAAACCTTAAAGAACTCTTTAAGTTCAAGGTTTAATCAATGGACTCCATTTCTTAAAACCTTGTTGAATACGTCTTAGTGTGTGCAATGGGTAAGTCAATGCAATTAGTCAAATTGGGATCTAGCACCATCTCAATATCAAACATAACTAGGCAAATAAAAGAGAGTTAACAAAATCACAAATAGACATATATGAGACCTCATATATTCAAGCTGCAAGTTCTACATAAACAAAACCTAATAACACATTAAATGTTCAATACTTGATTAAACACTAATCAAGAAAAATCTAACTACAAATTACAAATCCTAAACTTAGGAGTTCATAACAATGTAGCTGAACATGATTAAACTACTCCCTTTTAAAACCCATTGATCTCCAGCCATTGCTACATCTTCAAGAGGAAAAGGTGCTTAGCCAAGCATTACTTACGGAGAACTCATAACAGGAAACCCACCAGAAGCATCCATGGCAGCAGTTGTCGATGAAAGAGTTGACTATGAAAATGGAGGAGAGGTGATGATGGATGTCCAAAGTTTAGAGAGAGAGAGGTGTTATGTATATTATCTGTTTATATCCCTATCTCTATCTGCTCTTAACCTAATATGGTAGGTTTTTAAGAGAAAGATGATTTGGATCGGGTCGCATAATGGGTGAGTTTCCTAAAAATGGTTCAGGTATTCAAAGGTTCGTTGCGGCAAACTTTTCCCGAAAGGTTTAGCTTCACTGCTGGTTCTTTTGCCGCAGAGAAAGAATTAATTTTCACCGCGGAGAACTTTTCCCGAAAGTTTAGCCTGGATTGCTTCGTATTTCTCTGCGGTGAACTTTCTGTTGTGCCTGTTCACTCGTTGACTTCACTTCAGCCTTCCTTGACTTTACATATTCTTTTTGAGTCCCTTCTCCTTGAGTTTCCTGCAATGAAAGATGGTAGTTTGTAGTATCAATTGCACTATATTGCTCTCAGAAAATTAATTAGTGAAATTAATACTGATTTGTGACAATTTTTACTCTCAAACTACATAAAATAAAGGTATACACTCAAGGGTCAATTTAAGCATAAAATCTCGAAATAGGAGTCAAAAAGTGTAGTAAAAGTCATGAAAATGTCGCCAATTTATATAATAAACTTGGGCTCAATCAGCAGGATATAGAAATAATTCATTAAAAACATAAAATAAATGAAAATACAAGTAATGGGGAATACCTGAAGGAGGCCAGATCTGCGAGAACCTAATAAGCTACAAATTTCATCCCTTCTTGTCTCTTAGTAAGTAAGGAGACCTTCCTCAAAGACCCTGCCAGAATGACACCCTATTGTTCCCCCGCACCTGTCATGTAATTTGTGCATTGTGACACAACATCTCTTAATAACTGCTGTACTGATTCTTGGTAACTGGAACGGTTACTCCTTTACCCTTATCCGATCACGCCAAACTTTTCTATTTCTAGCTACTACCTCATTAAGGGCCAACTCTGACATATCCTCCTTGATCACTTCCTACTAGTTCTTGTAAGGCTCCCTCTTCTCCTCATATATTCACTAAGTGTTATTCCCTCACAACTTCATACTGGAGCGTCGGAGGGCCTCCTACGCACATGCCCATACCACTTAAGTCTAGTCTCTCTCAACTTGTGGACAAAGATGGCTATTTGTAGTCTATCTCTCTCCACCCATTTTCGGATCTTATCTCTCCTGGTAATGTCACACTTCCACCGAAGCATACACATTTATGCTACCAACAACTATCTTATCTGCCTACGTTTGGCAGGCCAACACTCTGGCCCATATAACATGGTTGGACGAATCATCATTTTATAAAACTTCCCCTTGAGTTTTAAAGGAATCTTCCTATTTCATAAAACCCCTGATGTACTTCTCCATTTAGCCTAGCCTGATCAAATACGATGTACTATATCGGCATCGATATTACCATCACTCTGAATGACAGGTCTGAGATACTTAAAACTCATCCTCTGTGGTATAACGTCAGTACCAATTACTACCGCCACTTCATGCTCCATCTGGTTTCCTGAAAAGTTACATTCTAAATACTTCGCCTTAGACCTACTCATTTTAAAACCTTTCAACTGTAACGCATCTCTCCAATAGTCTAACTTGGCATTGACCCCCTCCTTGGTCTCATCCATGAGGACAATATTGTTCACAAATAACATACACCAAGGTACCTTACCTTGAATATGTTTGGTAATTTCATCTAACACTAATGTGAACAACAAAGGACTTAACGCAGACCCTTGGTGGAGACCAACACTGATAGAAAACGCTTTCGTGCCCCCTCCTATATATTCTAACAATAAGTATTTCTCCAAAACAAAACAAAGTATCCATATTTATCCATTCTCATAAATTTCTGCACTAACACTGAAACTACTGAACTTTCTTAATTCATGTATAAACTTAATTTTAGCCATCAAAACATCATTCACATAACATCCAAAAACAAACTTAAACATAACTTACTTGATTAAACAAGGATTCTAGTAGTGAGAGTGAATCAAACATATAAAATCAACAACTTATTGTTTGGTGATGAATAAACATAAAGAGAGTTTTGAAAGTTGTACTTTCAGTGAAGAACAAGATAGTGAGATAAAGCTGCACCGATTCTTCCACATAAAACATGTGCTATGTGTCCTTGTGCATGTATTAAATTTGTCACTTATTAGCAGTCCACGTGTCACCATACAATTGGTACATTATTTCCATATTTTTCTTATTCCAAAATTACACCACATTTCCAAAAATTCACCAAAAATTTTGAAATACCCGAAATATTACAAAATTGCCAAATCACATTTTAATCGCGTTAATAACTCAATTATACCTGGAAAATGTCATGAATGCATGTATAATCATATTAATGTGAAAAAATGTTCATGTCATATTTAGCTTAAGTATGATAAGCATTTTCTAGTTTCTCAGTAAATTCTCATAATTCACCATTCAAATCTTTTCGTGGGTAACGGGATGTTACATTGTAGGTCTAGGTTGGTTTGAGATTTAGGATAAATGTCATGAATTAGGATTTACTTATAGGCTTGATCACCCTTTAGGTAACTTTCTAATCCGAAGGCTAAGGATGAGCGTGTGATATGTAATAGTCTATAGTGATTCCCGGAAGTACCAATAGGTTAGTTAAATTTGTCAGGATACTTAATCAACTAGTCTAGGGTCCCATATCTTTAGGTTACACCTTCTGAGCTTATGAGTAGGTGGCCTAAGTTAATTGTTTCTTAATACCTAATGCAACTTTCCTATTGAGCTTAGAGAGCCTATTCTAGGTTATAGTGGAGGTCGGGCATTTCTAGAGCTTATTAGTTTTGCCTATTTTAGAAAAAATAAAGGGAGCTTAATTGAGTCTATAGGCTAACACCATGATGAGAGTACCTTTTATTTAGATTTAAGGATCAATGAACATCTCAGAATCCCAAAGATATCTCCAACCCACTTCTTTACCATTGTTATTAGTATTTTCTCAATTCCCTTTGTGTTTATTTTTTGTTTACGTTCATTGCATATTAGCTGTCTCGTCTTCATCATTTCAAGTTGTTTTGTTTTCTTTTGTAACAACATTTGAAATAGAATTTACATCCCAGCTCTCTGCGGTTCAACCCTAGCTCACCATTTTTTGCATAGTTTGGTACTTAAGAATTTATTATTTGGTACTTAGCGACAGGCTATAATTATCTAAAAGGCTATTAGAAAAATTTGCATTTGAATAATCAACTAAGTTAAAGAATGTATTTATGGGTACCAAAATCCTAATGAAATGGTTCCACATAAGTATCTAAGGAATCATTAGTAGCCAATAGATGTAATTCTCTTAAGCTTGATTGAAATGTAGCATATAAGCAAACACTAAACATGATATGGGGCCTCCTTGTAATAAGAAAAAGTAAGCTACCAATCATACCTTGATAAAGCTTTACATTGACCAGCTTACCCTCTTCATCTTTGTTCAATTTTGTTGTAATTCTCATAGATGTCTCTAATGGTTTGCTTGATCCATTATTAAGCATTTTAGTAGTTATTTGGTGTACTTTGATTGATTTATAAAGATACCTTTCTTTATTTTCTTGATTTGGAGTCCAAGAATGAAGTTATGTTCTCACTTCATGCTTGTCTTGAGCTCTCTACTCATACACTTGAAAATTCTTTATCCATATTCTCATTAAAAATACCAAAAAAATAATATCATCAATATAAATTTGAATAGTTATGATATCGTTCTTATACATTTTAATAAAAAGTGTGGTGTCAACTTTGCCTTTAGAGAATCTATCTTCTAAAAGAAATACACTTAGCCTATCATACTAACTTTAAGAGCCTTTTTTAAATCACATAAAGCTTTGGAAAGTTTATATACATGGTTGGGTGTTTTTAAAAAATGGGAGGTTGCTTAACATAAACTTCTTCTTGAATGAATCCATTTAAAAAAGAACTTTTAACATCTATTTGAAACAATTTGAAATTCATGTAGGATACAAATGCAAGCAAGAGCTAGTGTCTTCTAGCCTAACCATTAAATCAAATGTTTCCTCAATGTTTATGCCATCCTTTTGATTGTACCCTTTTACTATTAATCTAGCTTTATTTCTTGTAACAGTACCTAACTCGTCTAATTTATTTTTAAAGACCCACTTGGTACCTATAGTTTAGTGATCACTAGGTCTAGGTACTAAAGTCCATAATTTACTCCTCTCAAATTGGTTCAACTCTTTATTTATAACAAGAACCTAACTTTCATCATTAAGGGACTCTTTTATTATCTTAGGTTAACTTGGGAAATTAAATCAGGATGAGATAAACCTTTAACATAATTGATTACCCCTTCTTAAATATCACCTAAAATTTGATGAAGAGGGTGGCTCTTCCCGAATTTCTAACCTCTTGAGAGTTCCTCACCCTTCTTGTTTCCCTCTCTTAGTTTAACAGCAAGTTCATGATCGATTTTTCAGTGATATCTTTTATTTCCTTTAAAGGCTAGTGACTTGAGTACTTTGGATATACATAGATCATCATCTTTAAGATCTTTATTGGATATAAGTGGGTTAAATTAATCTAAAACAACAAAATAGATTATTCAATAATAAGGCTCTTCCTATTAAGCACCCTATATGCTTTGGTAGTTAAGGAATATCTAAGAAAAATCCCTTCATTCATTTTAGAAACAGATTTTACCAAATTATCTTTAGTATTCAAAATATAATGCCTATAACTAAAAAATTTAAAGTAATTAATATTTGACCTTTTCTCATGCCAAAGTTTACGAGGGCTTTTATCTAAGGTTGGTCCTTTATAGAATCTATTTAAAATGTGATATTCGATGTTGATTTCCTCCGCCCAAAAAAATACTTAAGAAGATTATACTCAATGATTATGTCTTTAGTTATTTCTTTTAAGGCCTTTGTGGTGACTAATTTTTATAGACTTTACAAGCCTTTATATTTTAATTTTGGTTACAAATTCTTGTGGTCTAATCCAAATTTGAATGACTTAAGGATCTTGGAGTAAGTTGGCATGAATTGTGCCTGAGACGGATGTGGGTGACTTCTATGGTCACAGATGTGACAATGAGTCACACCCGCGACAAAGTCTCACGGTGGTGATAATGTTGCCACGCCTATGAACATTCCCTTTGCACTAAAATTAATGTAACAAGGTAGCATACTGGATCATGGTGTGGATGAAAGCAACTATAAACCTAAAGTGTCTCTATAAATAAAGAAAGCAAAGATGAAAAAGTGGAGGTGAGGGGCTGAAAAAGTCAGCTGGACAAGGCAACATAGCAGTTGGAGGTAGAGAAAAGAAACGAAGAGCAAAGGTATAGCAAAGAAGAGATACAATCGGGTGAGGAAAAACAGTAAAGAGGTGAGCTTGGAGCAGAGGCAGAAGGCGATAGCCAACGCCAGAGAGGTGAAGCTTGGTAGGAGATCCACCGCCAGCTTACATCCGAGAGTCTTTATTTATTTGTTCTTCCTTATTTCATTTTATGTTGTTGTTACCTAACTGATTTATCTTCTAACATTCTCATTTTATTTTCTACTGCATTATTTGAACTTGTTGGTTGAACTATTCTCCTTTGTTGGTGGCTTTGATAGTCCCATTTTCATTTAGTACTCTATTTATTACTTTAAGACTTCTCTATTACTATTAACTATGGGATTGAAGTATTTGAAGATGATTAAAAATGTTTATTCCATGATGGGCTAATTACTTTAGCTAATTTAGTTAAGTATGCCTAATGATGGGACTCTTTTATTGTCTTATTATTTGCTATAATTTCTAAGCTTATTGGATGTAACAGTATAGCCAAACTTTGCATCATTTTGGTATTAAATGAAGGATCAAGAGAAGAATTTTAATTTACAATGAGAAATTATAGACGTTTAAGTTATGAATTAGAAATATATTAACTTAAGTGGGTAATTATTAGTTGGGTTTAATAATTAATTTGGATGATAAACTTGTCAAATACGAAAGTTAGATTAGTTTGTTATTTAAAATGATTTTAAAATCCAATTGTTAATTTTAGTATGACAATTATCTAGTTATTTCAATTTAGTTATGCGTAGGAGATTAAATTAAGGAAATTAATTCTCAAAAGTTTTCCACACCGGTTGATCAAATCGTTTTTGCTTCTAGTTAAATCAGTTTACTTTTTAGTATAACTTCTTTATTTTCTTTAAAATCTTTTACTTAACAAATCGGGTTAAAGTGTTTAGGATTGCAATTGTTTTTATTTTGATTAAAAGTTAATTTGAGTGAACCAATTTCACCTCTTAGAGAGACGACCCTAGGTATTCAACTACAATTACCTTGTATACTTACGAGTAGGATAACCTAGGTTTTTAGAACTTGTTTTAGCATAACAAGCTTTTGGCGTCATTGCTAAGGAGGTGTTTAGTGTTTACACTTAATTTAATTTTGATTGTTTTGTCTGTTCATACATACATTTTTTTCGTGTTATTTCATTGAATTGTTTTAGCACAGTTTACTATCTCAGTGTTGTCTTTATTTTGTTTATATGAGGAAGGAGATCTTAGGAAAATGAACTCGCACCCTTTATTGATAACATGGGCCGAATGAAAGGACCTTAAAGGTACCTTGAAGACAATCGTAAGGAACTCAAACTTGAAGATCAAGAAATGGGTGAAAGGCAGCCAGTAATGAAAGAGTATGCCAAACTAGTAACTGGTAATACCACTTCGTGTATACGTTTGGGAGAAGAAGCCAAAAACTATGAATTGAAGAGCATCCACTATAACATGCTACCATCTTTCTATGGGGTTCCTAATGAAGACCCTTTAAAATTCATTTGGGAGTTCTATACGACTCTCCAGACATTTCCTTTGGATGACTTGAATGAAGATCAACTTAGAATGAGATGCTTCCAATACACATTGAAAGTTTTGGCCAAGGCATTGTTGATGGTCCTTTCGTCCAATTCATTGATCACATAAGAGGCGGTGTACCACAAATTTATGGGAAAATTCTATTCCCATCAAAAGACCTCTGAGTTGCGGATGAAGATAGCTATCTTCACTTAGATGGAAGAAGAGTTATTCCATGAGGAGTGGGATTGCTTCAAACTCTTGCTAATACAGTGTCCACACAATCATTTTCCACTTCACACGTAGAACCAATTCTTCTATGATGGATTAACACAATAGTGTCAGTACACAGTGGACAAAGCAATAGGAGAAACTGTGGGAGAGAAGACAGCCGAAGATACATATGAAATCTTTAAGATGTTGGGGGATAATTCTCAATAAAAGAACGTGAAGGGGAGAAGAGTTGGAGTTTATGAAGTGAACTCAAACCAAGAAATGACTATGCAATTGGTTGAGCTCAAAAAAATGTGAAAATGCTAAGCATGAGACAATCCCAAGACGCTCCGAATCATTAGGTATGTGGTATATGTGGAACTTTTGGTCATAGAGCTAATGTTTGCTTGTATTCTTTTGAATCTTTTGCAGGAAAGGAAGAAAAAGCAAACTCACTTAATGGATTTCAACCGAGGGTACGAAATGATACATATTTTAAATACCTACAATCTTGGTTGGAGAAACCACCCTATTTTCTCTTAGAAGACCAGTAACCACCAGTGCAACCTTAACCACAATATCATAATTTTTAGAAATAGACTCAGTTCCATAGGTAATACTCAAATTAGAACATATCGAGAAAACCTTATTTGGAGTAAAGTCTGAATGCGTTCATCCAAGTGACAACCCAAAATCAAGAAATGAACAACAAGAGATTTGATTCATTGGAAGCTTCTGTGAAAATGGTTAAGACTCAAGTGGGGCAGCTTACTAATCAAATGAAAAATAATCAGAAAGGAAAGTTACCTAGTCAACCAGAATAAGCAAAGGCCGTTATGATTCTAAGAAATGGTAAGGTGATTGATAATCATGTTGAGATTCCTTTTAATATGTATGATGTATGAAATCAAGAAGAGGAGAGACTCATCAAGGCAAGGATGAGCAAAATGAGGAAAGCAATGGGAATGACCCTTCAAGTCACATTGAGGAAGGTAAAAAACTTGGGCATGGAACCAAAGGTAATGGAGGACCAAGACTGTATAAGGTGACCGATCCTTATAGACCACCAACTCCATATCCAAGTCACCTTAAGGACTAAAAAAAGGTGAGCAATTTTCTAATCTCTTTAACATGCTTTCTAAAGTTAGTATTAATCTGCCATTGTTAAATGTGATCAGGAACATTCTAGCTTATATGAAGTTCTTTAAGGAACTAAGCACCAAAAAATAGAAGTTTGCGCCACATGAGAAGATGATAGTTTCAGAAGTAGCAAGTGTGGTCCTTCAACAACAATTACCCCCAAAATTGAAAGAGCCAGGGAGTTTCATCGTGAATGTACCAATGGGTAACGGTGATGAAATTAAGGGTATGCTTGACCTCAGGGCAAGTATAAACCTTATGCCTTATTCTATTTATTTGAAATTGGATCTAGGACAGGTAAGACCTACTAAGATGTGTTTGGGATTAGTTGATAGGTTAATCCGTAATCCAAAAGGAATAATGGAAGATGTGTTAGTGAAGGTTGGAGGATTGATTGTCCTCGTAGACTTTATAGTTTTAGACATAGGGGAAATAAAAGAGAAAGAGAAGGAGCACGCCATACTCTTAGGGAAGCCTTTTATGGCCACCGCCAACACTTTGATTGATGTGAAGAATGGGAAATTGACCATGAATGTCTTAGGAGGAACAATAGTATTTTTAATCTTTAATCTTAAACTGATTCTTACTACTGCTATTTATGAAGAATGATCTCTTATTGATCAAATTAATGCTCCATATTTTGATTTTGCCTTGTAGGAAGAAGAAGAAAGGAAGTTAGACTTGGTTAAAGAGATTGACGAGTACTGCCAAATGCTAGATGATGCCACTGAGGGAGAGTTTGGCAAATTCTTAGAGACAGCTTCCAATGAAGAGAGGAATGCAACCCCACCAAAAGTAAAGCTGAAACAGTTACTTGAGAATTTGAGGTATGTGTTCTTATGTGAAAAGGAAACATATCTGGCCATTCTTGCATCTACTTTGGATGCTGATCAAGAAAAAAAACCTTGAGTGAGATGAAAAAATTGAAAAAGGCCATAGGATGGAGTTTGAGTAACATTAAAGGAATTAGTATCTCTATGTGCATGTATAGGATCATACTAGAAGAGGGGGCTAAACCAGTGAGAGAAACCCATAGAAGACTCAATCCTAATATATGGGAGGTAGTGAAGAAGGAAGTTTTGAAACTGTTCGATGAGGGAGTGATTTGTTGAGTGGGTGAGCCAAGTGTATGTAGTTCAGAAAAAATCCAGCATTGCTATTATTTGAAATGATAAAAATGATTTAGTGCCTACTAGGACTACTACTAGATGGAGAATGTGTATTGATTACTAGAAACTGAATGCAGCTACCAAAAAAGACCATTTTCCTCTCCCTTTTATTGTGTTGGATAAACTTTCTAGATATGAGTTTTGATTGTTTGCTTGATGGTCTTTCAAGTTATTATCAGATATCGATTGCTCCTGAGGACCAAGAAAAAATGACATTCACTTTTTCATTTGGGACATTCGTTATCAGGAGTATGTCATTTGGGTTATGTAATGCACCTGCAACATTTCAAAGGTGTATGTTTTCCATTTTCTCAAATATGATCGAGGACTTTATCGAGGTATTTATGGATGATTTCTCAGTCTTTGGTGCTTCTTTTAATGATTGACTGAATAAGCTAACTCGAGTGCTTGAAAGATGTATTGAATGCAACTTAACTTTTAATGGGAAAAGAGTCATTTAATGGTAAAAAAAAGGGATAGTCTTAGGTCATGTTGTGTCACAAAAGGGAATTAAGGTTGATAAGGCTAAAATTGAAGTTATAGAAAAACTTAAATCACCCATTTCTGTCAAAGGTGTTAGAATTTTTCTAGGACATACTGGATTTTATAGGAGGTTTGTCAAAGACTTTTCTAGGATAAGTCGTCTTTTGTGCCAACTGTTAGCAAAAGATGCCCATTTTGATTTTAATGAGGAATGCCTTAATGCATTTATATTCTTTAAAAAAAATTGATCTCTACAGTGATTGATGTGGCTCCTGATTATTCTTTGCCTTTTGAAATTATGTGTGATGGTTTTGATTTTGCTGTGGGGGTTGTTTTGGGCCAAAAAGTTGAAAAATCTTTGCATGTAATTTATTATGCTAGCTTAACTTTGAGTGATGCACAATTAAATTACATAACCACTGAGAAAGAATTGTTAGTAATGATTTTTGCATTGGAAAAATTCAGATATTATTTTTTAGGGCCAAAAGTTATAATTCATTCTAATCATATAGCTATTAAATATCTTTTGACCAAAACATAAGCAAAACTATGGTTAATTAGGTTGATCTTGTTATTACAAGAGTTTGATGTGGAAATAAAAGATAAGAAAGGGAGTGATAATGTTGTTGCGATTTATTTGTCTAGGATAGCTCCTAAATTGGAAACTTTTGAACAATAAAAGAAGTATGTAATAGCTAAAAATTTTCCTAATGAGCAGTTATTTGTTGTTAGTAAAGTGCTTTGGTATGTTGACTATATGAATTATCTTGCTTAAGGAATTTTGAGACCTAACATGACTTTTCAGGAAAGGAAAAGGTTCTTTCACCTAAGCAGGTACTATTTTTGGGATGAATCATACTTTGCAAGGATGAAATCATTAGGAGGTGGATTCCAGAGGACGAGTAGGTAAATGTCTGGACCTTTTATCATGAACTCCACTATAGAGGTCAATTTGGAGGGTGAAAAAAAATGCTTCTAAAGTTCTTTAAAGCGGTTTGTATTGGCCCACTTTGTTTAACGATGCTCATTTTCTTCTACCTAAAATGTGATAAATGTCAACGAACTAGAAATATAAGTAGAAGAAATGAAATGCCCCTAACTAACCAATTGACTGTTGAATTATTTGATGTTTGGGGTATTGATTTTATAGGCTTGTTTCCTAAATCTTTTGGATTTGAATATATACTTTTTGCAGTTGATTACTTGTCTAAATGGGGAGAAGTAATATCCACCTAAACTAATGGTGCTAATGTTGTTGTTAAATTTGTGAAGGAAATATTTTTAACAGGTTCAGGATTCCACGAGCAATCATAAGTGATGCAGGAATTCATTTCGACAATATGCTTTTTGAAAAGCTCATGAGGAAATATGCAATCACTCACAAGGTGGCGACTCCATACCATCCACAAACCTCTGGATAAGTGGAAAAAAGTAAAAAACAAATTAAGGGCATTCTAGAGAAAACTATGCGCCTATTGTTGTGCCCAAATAAGTTCTAAAAATACCTAGGCTATCTTACTCGCAAGTATACGAGGTAGTTGTAGTTGATTTATTTAGGGTCGTCTCCCATGGAGGTGAACTTGGTCCCCTTAAATTAATCTTAAACAAAAATAAAAATAGATGCAATTCTAAACATTATATCTTGATTTGTTGAGTGAAGGATTTAAAGAAAATAACAAAATTAAACAGAAAAGTAAAAGGAATAAATTGGGAGCAAAAATGAATAGATTAATTAAAGTCGAAAACTCATGAGAACTAATTTAACTAATTTAATCTCCTATGCAAGACTGAGGGAAAATGATTGGGTAGTCGTCTTACTAAAATTAACAGTGTTGGATCGTGTATGGCCCGAGTATTCACAATACGCTGCGGAAAAGACCATAACACAACATGAAGTATAACCGAAAATACACAGGAT
>JANIHZ010000209.1:20508924-20533901 GCA_027478365.1 Erythroxylum rufum | reverse complement strand
ATCAATAAAACAATTGTGTAATAAAAGATCAATCTATTAAGGGTTTAAGGGGATTCAAAACCTAGATACTAATTTTTGATATCGGTAATTTTCTAAGTGAATTCTTAATTCTCTGTTTAATATCGTTGCCTATTTTATTTTACTTGCTTTAGTTTTATTTTCTTTTATTAAAATCAAAATCAATCTGTAGGCTAGATAATAGGATAATGGTAATTACTATTATTCATCATCTTCATGGGGATCGACTCGTACTTGTCGATACTAATTATAGCTACACAATGCATTTGCGGTTATTGTAATATTGACTAACTTAGAAAAAATCAAGCATGTTTTTGACATCGTTACTGGGGACTTTAATATTAGGAAAACCTGAATGTTATTACTCTAGTCATTATTCTAGTATTCACTTTATTTTATTTTACTTTTTTCTTTTCTTTTATTTTTATTATATTGAATTGTATTTGTGGCTTATTCATTTAACTATCTTTTTAATTTCTCTACTTAATCTTGAGTTTGTCGTTTATTGTAAGATTCACAATTCATTGTCATAGTCATAACTTACAATGGAAGAATGAATCAGACAATACTCTTATGGGAGCTATGATTTGTCTTTGCAATCTTTAAGATCACCATATGCTAGAGATAGGTGTTCTGACATGTTTACAGAGGCTCAATTGATTTCTATACCGTGTTGCAACATTTGTGGGAATGCTTACTACAATCATGAATGTTGAGCACCGACCTATATGTGGAAGAGACCAAACATGTACAATCAACCTCAAGGTGCACTATATGGGAATAGCTATGATTCAGAATGGAGTAGCTCTTACACCTATAGATGGAACGATTACACTCCAGTAGAATATTTATTACATCAAGCACCTCAAATTAACCAACCAACTCTGGAAGATATGATGGGTGATTTCATTCAAGAATCAATTATAGAACATTAAGAAACAAAGGCTCGTATGCAAAATTTGGTGAAACGGATGGACTAACTTGCGGAGATACTATCTGATGAGATGTAAAGGAGTTTGTCCAGTTTTACTTATACTGATGTTGAAGAATATAAAATGGCAATCACCTTTAGGAAGGAAACGAGCTTTCATAAGAAGACAAAGTAGAAGAAGAAGAGGAAGAAGAAGCAAGTTTTACAGATAAATTAATTGAACTCCTTACTGAAATGAAAGCTAACCGATGCGAATTCGAGAGGGAAGAAAAGATAAAGGTTGGCTTCTTAAATGGAGTGACATTCTAAGAAAAGCTTCATGAAGAAGAAGAAGTCTCCATCCAAGAAGGGAAAGTAGAGAAGTGGTAGAAGATAATTGAAGAAAATCAGCTAAAAATCTTTGTCTGCGAAGAAAAAGGGGAGTGGAAAAAGGTACATGAAGAAGAACTAGCAGAGGAACCAAGTAAGGGAACAACTAATGAGGCATTGGCAGTAGCCTTAACTACAAATGGTTCCCACTTCCTCAAAGACAAATTGTTCGAGTTAGCTAATGATTCAGGGAGTTTTGTTATTCCTTATTTTATTAATAGTTTGTCATTAAAAAGGGCATTACTGTAATTAATTGGTTTTACTAAATTAATCAATTATGTCATTATTATTATTCTGCAACATGTGACTTACTTATAGGCTACAAACCCCCATGCTAAGAAACAAGTGGAAGCAAGCCACTTATTGTAGACCCGAGATAAGGGTAAACTTGCAAGTTATGTCGAGCTAATGACGTTAAAAAAGCGTTGCATGGAAGGCAACCTATGAATTAAGATAGGTTTTATTTCAAATTTTATGCCATTTTATTTTCATATTTCGTTTTAACTTATTTTTATTTTTATCTTTTTATCACTTTATCTTTATATTTTGCAAGGATGTTAGCCGTATATTGGATCAAAATCAGAACAAAATTGTCGTGGTTAAGAAAGTACCACTAAACCCTCAGAACAAAATTGTAATAGTCACGAAAGTACCACTAAATCCTCTTACTTACTCTAAATGCTTATCTGGTGTACAATGGGGACAATGTGCAACTTTAAGTGTGGGGAATGGATTAATGAATTCTAGCGACTTCTTTAAGTGTATTATAATCTTGATTATTGAATTTTATTAACTGATATCTTAAATTGGTTGAAATCTTTCCATAAATATTGTGTTTTATTGTTGAATATTAATTTGAAATGGTATGTAAAAGGATAAGAGCTAGATTAAAATTGCTTTTGTAAGTCATATTTTTAGTATTCATTGAAATATTCAAGTTGAATAATATTGCAAATTATTCACACATAATACCTATCTTTTTCGTGAGCTTTTGCCCCTAAGAGAAAATTTTTCAAAAATTTTAAGGATCTTATTATTCCTTCACGTGTGTTATCATGTGTAGTAGAACAATTCTAGAACTTGCTTTCATTATACACATTGATACCATATTTGTTAAATTAGAAGCATTATCATGATGAAGGCATTTAGATTCAACAACTTGTTTAAACTTATTTCTTTGAAAATTACCACACCCTTAAATTTTCCTTTAGGAATAACCAAGTTAAGCCTTAACCTTTTTCATTGATTAAACCCATATATTAGTCTTTATCCTATTTTTCTTTAAAGACCTTTTTCTTGTTTTAAACCTTGAAGGTTATTCACATTATTTACTTTTTTTAGACTTAAAATTATTAAAAGGTCTGTTATTTCTTTAATTATGGTACTGAATGCTCGAATTATTGTGTTCATCAAAAAGGCATAAAAATAAAGAAAGAAAATAAAAGAATAAAGAATAAAGATATAGTGCGCATGGATTTACAATGAAAGGACCTATCTATATTTGTAAACAAGTCTTGAAATATATTGTATAGTAATTTCCTTCAATTTAACACTTTTTGTTAACTCAGTCATACCTTACCTAAGCCTCGTTACAACCTTACAAGACCTTTTGATTTGTGTTTCTACTTTATACATAAGTGATGAAGATGTGATTGGATTACAAGCCTATGGTAAGAGTTTTACTATCCATTGATTGAGAGTTTGATTCTTTTCACCCTAAACACTTGAGTGTATTGAGTGAAATCCTAGTGAGGGTGTAAAGGTTTATGTTTTTAGTTTCAAAGTGATTATTGATATGATTATTTTTAATATTAACTTAGGAGGTTAATTTTAGGATAATTTGATTATACTTGTATGTTAATTTGATTTAATAGGATATGATGATTTGGAGTATAAATGGACAGATTGAGATCGATGATGGGTTTATGTTATAAGATTGATAATTTTGATTATGGTTTGCTTGAAGACCGGAAAAAGATTAAATGTGGGGATATTTAATATATGCATATTTGGCTATATTTTACACCCATATTTGATGAATTTTTCTTGATATTTTATAGTTTCGTTGTCTATTTGGTGCTTAATTTGCTCTAAGTGTGTATACAAAGTGTAATTGCCTTCATAAACCTAAGGGAGAATAATTCGAATGAAAACATGATATAAAATGAAGACTCGAAATACAAGAGGGATGCACGACTATGCATCTACCCGTGCACGTCTCCCAAGTAGTGTAGATTCATAATTTTTGGAGAATTTGGAAATGTATGGTTTGATGCACGGTCGTGTATCAGACCATGCATCAGCCAAAACCCTAGAATTCAATATAAAAGAATGTGAACAAAGGCAAATGAGAAGACCAAACCTCAAGAGGTGATTAAAGATGTTGAGACCATTCTTAAGGGGCAATTTTGATCTAGAGAAGCGAAAAAACACGAGGAATTCATTGAAAGATTCATCAGAATATAAGATCAAACGTCTACATCACAAGAATATTCGATAAAAGACAACAAAAGAAATTTAGAATTATGACCCATTGTTTTAAATTCGTTTTTCTTTCAGTGTATGTTTGAGTTCGGGTTTGATAATTTGTAACTAAACATCTTGCTAGTATTTAGGTTTGATGAACCCTATGTTAATACTTTGATATGATTTGATTCTTTTATTAATGCAATTGGTTTGATTGTTATATTATGATCTAATAATGTGTTTTATTTATATTCTAATAGACCCAAGAATAATAGATCATAACATGATTTCATACATAGAGATTGAGAAATCCTATTAATGAATAGATCTATTATAATAGGAAGAAGTTGATTGCAACCCTAGAGATAGGATGACATAAATCTTCTAGATTATGGTTAAACCTAATATATGGATTCACTAATTGGCTGAGTAATCCTATAAACTTTAAGTTGAGTAATTCGGTTGAAAACCTTAAGATTAGTTGTTAATAGACTAACAATCAGCTATTAGCATACCATATGAATCTCCATAGTTCAATAAATTAATAAAACAATTGCATAATAAAATACCAACCTATTAAGGGTTTAAGGGGATTCGAAACCTAAATACTAATTTTTGAAGATTTTTATTTGCATATAACACAGAGAAAGTTAATATATCACTAAAGAGTAGCTCAGATCAATATGTTCATTTAATATATCACTAAAGAGTAGCTCAGATCAATATGTTCATTTGTTATGTAAGCTTGAAAATTCAGAAATTTTATTCAAGGTGTCCATCATTTATGCTTCCAATTTTGAATTTCAAAGAACTAAGCTATGGGAAGACTTATGTTTTATAAGAAACACAAAGGTAAATCTGTAGATTATAGCTGACTAATTCCATCCGAGGCTCAAGGGGATAGGGTGAATCACTCTAATTTGGGCAAATAGCTAGAAAAGGTGATTGCCAAGCTAGGGGTAATTGACCTAAAGTAGAAATGTGAAGCTTTAATTAGGTAAAAACTAGACAGGGTTTTGTTTAATCAAACATGGATGAGGTCCTTCCCTAACTCCCATGTGTTGATTGGCTCACCCTTATGCTCAGATCATTACTATATGAAGGTTAAAAATTTTTCCTACACAAGGAAGATAAATGCTCCTTTCAAGTTTTTCAACTTTTTGTCCAATAAGGAAAGCTTTATGGATTTGGTCAGTGAAGACTGGGCTAGTAATTTTCAAGGCTTTAAATGTTTTTAGATCATGCATAAACTTCAATTTCTAAGAGCAAAATTAAAGTTATTTCTTACGACAGAGGTCCCCTAATAAAAATGAGATTATTGAGGGCGAAAGATAAACTAAGGGAAATCTAGAGAGCTTGCTACCTCTCACCCCACAACCAGAATTTGCAATTTGAAGAAGAAATTTTAGGATTATTACAAGGCTCTGACTGATCATAATTCCATGTTATTGCAAAAGGAAAGGAAGATGTGGATAAAGGAGGGAGATATCAATTCAAGATTCTTCCATCACTCTATCCTAGCTAGAGGAATTCTAATAAAATTCAGAGCTTGCTTGACAACAATAATCAATTGGTAATAGATAATACAGTAATTGAAAGTATGGTAACTAATTCTATATGGAATTGTTAGCTTACAATAGGTCTAGAAAGCACTTTTTTTAGGATCTAGTATATTGGACCTCCCACTCCTTAATGCAACCTAGATCTGATGCAACAATTAGCTACTAGTTAAGAAATCAAGTATATCTTCTTCTTTCTCAATCCAAGGAAAGCTCCAGGTTTTGATGGATACAGTGTGTATTTTTTTTCAATATGCATAGAACATAACAGGCAAACTACTAGTAGAGGTTGTGCAAGAATTCTTACATTATGGCATGATGCTAAGAGAGATGAATGCAAATCATATTTATATGATTCCTAAAGCTCGCATGCCATTTCTCTAAATGACTTCAGACTTATTTCTTATTGCATCATAACATATAAGGTGATTGTGAAATTGCTGCCTAACAATCTCAAGGAACCTCTCAAGTAAAGAGAGGTGCATTTATCCATAGCAGATCCATCTCTGATAATATATGTTGGTTAAAAAGTTGATGAAGGATTACAATATTAAAAAATCTATCAAATTCTACGTAATTAAAGTGGATTTACTAAGGCATTTGATGACGCTCTTCTTAACATTCTAGAGTGGTTTAGTCTTCCTTTAAAGTTTATCTCATGGATTAGTTAGTGTATCTCAACTTCTTCTTACATTGTACTCATTAATGGCTCTGCCTCCAAACTTTTCAAAGGATTAAATGGGATAAGGTAAAGGGGATCCTTTATTCCCTTAATTGTTTTCAATCTCATTGGAAATTCTCAACAAAATTATTATGTTAAAAATAGTTGGAAATTCAGACTTCACCTTTCACTATAAATGAAAGGTATTACAACTCACTCACCTTAATTTGCAGATGACTTAATGAGGTTTTTTTTTCTATAGATTAGAAATCCATATCAATCTTGCACAAATCTCTTATGGAATTCTGCAGAGTTTTTGGTTTGAAAGTTAATACTTTAAAGAGCAAGATATAATTTTCTAATGATGTCTCTAATTCTTATAACCTTCATAATATATTTGGCTTGAGCATTCAAAATCTCCCCTTCAGATATCTGGGGATGCCTATATCTTCAAGGAACTTGAAGTTTCAGGATTTTCTGTAGCTATTGGAAAGGTTTAAAAACAAAATAAATGTTTGGCATAATAGACCCCTTTCACAAACTGGGAGACTCTAGCTCATTCTATCAGTTTTAAACAACCTACACAATCATTGGATATTACACCTTAATATTCCTAAGAAGGTCAATAAAGAAATCGAAAGATGCATAAAGAACTTCCTTTAGTCTAGGAAAGCTAAGGTCTATAAAGGTGCCAAGATGAAATGGGATCACTATTGCTGGAGAAAACAAGAAAGAGGGTTAGGACTTGTTTCAATCCAGCTGATTTAAATCAAAATAGTACAAAAGAGGATGCGGAGACTTTTTAAAGATAAAGAGGCTCTTTGGAGCAAATGGATAGATGAATATGACTTGAAAGATAGTAATTTCTAGCAATTATGTGAGAAATAGGAGCATTCATATCCATTCATTTAAATTCTGAGACAAAGACACATTATTTATCCTCTTATCAAAATTCAAATTGGTAATGGGAAAGAATCTTGGCTATGGTTTGACAACTAGACTCCTCAAAGTCCACTAACCAATAGAGAAGAACTATCCACACTAATTGGCAGATTGACTATTATTATGTCTAATTTCTATTGATTTTGTTTGCCTTCATATCTTTATTTTGGTTACAAATTCTTATGTTTTAATCCAAATTTGAAATGAATTGAGTAAAAATGGCATGAATGTTGAATGGAGTGTCTTGTGAATTTTGCATGAAAACAAGAAAAATTATGCATGAAAGAATGAATGCTGGATATGAATTATGTATGGTGTAACATTAATTAATTAATGCATACATTTTAATGGAGCCATAATCATGACAGTGCAAGTCGCAGATGTGATAAGGGGAGTCACACCCATGAATCCCATAGTCACGGGTGTGACAGAAGTTTCGTTAAATGGATTAATATTACGTGTTATCTGATGCAAGGTTTTTATGGCGTAAAAACCTATACCTAGACTCAGACTACAAATAGAAAGAGTAAGAGAGGTTGAAGGCAGACACACACAGAGAGAAAAAGAAAAAGAACTGAGACATCAAAGAGGTGAAAAGAACAGAAGACCAGTACGTGGTGAAGAAGAAGAGAAACAACAACAGATAAAGAGAAGGTAGAGGTGAAAGCCGGTGTAAGCACTTGATCGTCAGGGTAAGAATCAACCAGAGGCAGAGGGCGAGAGCTGAAGCCAGGTAATCGCCTACATCCTCATCTGACTACCCAAACGTTTGATATCTCTCTTTTATCTCTGATGTGTTCTGAAACTCCCCTATTGAAATTATTACTCTATTAGCTCTTTGATAGTTCATTTCGGTTATTCACTATATTTATTGCTTTAATACTTCCCTGTTAGTGATAAAGATGGGATTGAAGTATATGAAGAAAATGAACCTTGTTTATTCTGTGATGGACTGATTACTTGTTCTTGAGAATTAATGCAACTAATTTAGTCTATTATACATAATGAAGGGACTGTTTTGTTGTCTTATTATTTGCTATAGTTTCTAAGCTTATTTGATGTAATATTGTGCCCAACCTTTGCATCATCTAGGTATTAAACAAAAGATTGAAAGAAGAAGTTTAATATTAGAATGAGAAACTATAGATGATTGGGTTAAAAATTAGAAATATATTAACTTAATTGGGTAATTATTAGTTGGGTTTGCATGATTGATTTGGATGATAAACTTGTCGAATACGAAAGTTAGATTTAGTTTATTATTTGAATTGATTTCAGAACTCAATACGTAATTTTAGCAAGACAATTATCTAATTAATTCCTGATAAGTCTAGATTGCATTGTGTTTTAGGGCATAGTTTGATATGTGTTTAGCTGTTAAGTTAATCATTTAGTATGTGTTTAGGTTTGAATTGTGTTAGTTTGTTAATTATTTGTGTTTTAAGGGTTAGTACAAGCTTTTAAGATTAAATATTATATTTTTGAGGTACTTTGATGTGTTTGCTAGTGTTTCAGGGTCCATATCAAAAAAGAGGAGTTTCGGAAGACATTTGGGCTGAAACAACGTGATAGAAGCTCCAGGAATGGCCCATGATCATGGCCTGCATACCACGATCTTGACATAAGGCTCAGATGTGAGCCACGATCGTGGCCTTCATTTAGCATACGCATAAACACTTACAAACTTCAGGTTTTGAGGAACTTTTTGAATCTTTCGGACCCCAAGAAAGCCCTAGGGTTACCCAAAACATAAGAGACTATTTAAAGAACAACAAGAGAAGAAAGAAGGGAACTTTACATTTAGCCACTCTTGGAAACCCTAAAGAGAGAGAAAAAGAAGAGAGAGAAGAAAAAGAGGAAGAAGAAGTGGATCCTGACACCACTGCTCCCCAGATCAAGTGGTATCCTGATGCCGCTGCCTTCCTAATTTGTTCAATCTAAGTTCCATTTTCTCTTCATTTCCTTTTTCGTTTAAATGTTTAAACTTGAGATGGATTGTATGGAAATGGATTTCGGGTTGTTGATAATGTTCTAAACTCTCCTTCAGGATTTTACTTTGAGTTAATGTTGATTTAGTTATTTTATGTTTATTAGTTTAGGTGTTGTGATTGATTAATGTATTTGCATGTTTTAGTAACAAAATGAGAGGGTGAGCTAGATAAAAATGATTAGATTGGATTAATGAGAGTTAGGCGATCTAATTGACCACTTAATTAATCTAGTCGGTAATTTTATGGAGAGAGATCTCGTGCGAGATCAGATTGTTTATTAGAGAGCTTTAGAACTAATTAGAATTGTGGGTAATTTGTGAATTGAGATATTGCAAGTTCCATAATTCAATTAAAGCTTACAATTTAGGGTTTAATGGTTATAACTCGAGAGAAGTAATCAACCCTATGACCGTCTTGAACCGACATCCCGTATACACATAAATGGCTAGATTAGTATTAATGATAGGTAAAATCTCATCTCTCATAACTTGATTAACTCTCTTGACGGATTTTCATTGTGACCTGTGTGGCTGCTCAATTTAATTCTATTTTGTTGAAATTTTCACTTTACAATTGTTGAATTAATTTCCCGTATTTACTTTTCGTGTTCACTTGTGCAGTTTTTATTTCTTTTTATTCTTTTCTCTGAGACTTAGACTACTTAGGATTAGGCTAGTACCCTCCTCATGAGATCGACCCTTCAATACTACAAAGTAAGACCTATGCACTTGTGGATTATTGAGGGTTTTATAAATTGTAAAACTTCCTCAACAATTCCCCTTCGTTGTGCATAGGAAATTAAATTAGTGAAGTTAATTTATCAAGAGTATTCCACACCAGTTGATCAAATCATTTTGCTTCTTGTTAAATTAGTTTACATTTTAGTCTAATTGCGTAATTTTCTTTAAAGCCTTTAGTTAGCAAATCGAGGTAGAATGTTTAGGATTACATTTATTTTTATTTTTGATTCAAAATTAATTTAAGTGAATCAACTTCACCTCTTTGAGAGACGACCCTGGGTAATCAACTAGAACTACCTCGTATACTTGCGAGTAGGATAGCCTAGGTATTTTTTTAGAACTTATTTTGACACAAAATTTTTTTAGCATCGTTGCTAGGAAGGAGTTTAATGTTTACACTTAATTTAATTTTGATTGTTTTGTAGACTGTTTTGTCTATTCATGCATACATTTTGTCGTGTTATTTCATTGAATTGTTTCAGCAGTTTTTGTTACTAATTTAGTATTGTCTTTATTTTTTTATACGACGAAAGAGGTCTCAAGAAAGTGAACTCGCCCCTTTTATTGATAACGTGCATCGAATAGAGGACCTCAAAAGGACTTTGAAGACAATCTTGAGGAACCAAAGCTTGAAGATTAAGAGATAGGTGAAATGTAGCAAATAATGAAGGAGTATGCAAGACCAGTAATTAGTTCTGCCACTTCATGCATTCGTTTGGAAGAGGCTACTAGAAACTATGAATTGAAGAGCATCCACTACAACATACTACCATCTTTCTATAGGATTCCCAATGAAGACCCTTTAAACTTCATTCAAGAGTTCTATACAACTCTCCAGACATTTCCTTTGGATGGCTTGAATGAAGATCAACTCAAAATGAGATGCTCCCTGTACATATTGAAAGATCAGCCAAGGTATGATTAATGACCCTTCTATCCGATTCAATAACCACAAGGGAGGCGTTGTACAACAAATTCATGGGAAAATTCTATTCCCATCAAAATACCTCTGAGTTGCAGAAAAAAATAATTACCTTCACTCAGATGGAGGGAGAGCCATTCCATGAGGCATAGGAACACTTCAAAATCTTACTAACACAAATGTCCACACCATCATTTTTCACTTCACATGCAAAACCAATTCTTCTATGATGGATTAACATAACAGTGTCATGACACAGTGGACAATGTAGTAGGAGGAGCTGTGGGAGAGAAGACAACCGAAGAGGCATAAGAAATTTTTGAAATGTTGGGGGCCAATTCTCAACAAACGAGTGTGAGGAGGAGGAGAATTGTAGTTCATGAAATGAACTCGAACCAAGAAATGGCTATGCAATCGGCTGAGCTAACAAAGCATATGAAAATGTTAACTATAAGACAATCCCAAGATGCTCTGAATCATGAGGTACGTGGTATATGTAGAACTTTTGGTCATGGAGCTAATGTTTGTTCATATTCTTTTGAATCTTTTGCAGGTGAGGAAAAACAAGCAAACTCACTTAATGGTTTTCAACTAAGGGTGTGAAATGATCCATATTCAAACACCTACAACCCTAGTTGGAGAAACCACCCCAATTTCTCTTAGAAGGCTAGCAATCCACCAGTGTAGCCCCAACCACAATATCAAAATTTTAAAAGGCAGAATCAGTTCCAAGGGCAATGCTCAAATTAGAATATGTCAAGAAAACCTTCTTTGGAGGAAAGTCTGAATGTATTCATTCAAGCGACAACCCAAAGTCAAGAAATGAACAAGAGATTTCATTCATTGAAGCTTTTGTGAAGACGGTTGAGACTCAAGTGGGGCAACTCACAACTCAAACGTGCAATCAAAAAGAAAGTTGCCCAATCAACCTGAACAAGCCAAGGTCATTACGATTATAATAAGTGTTAAGGTGATTGATAATCATGTTGAGATTCCTTCTAATATGTCTTATGTAGGTAAAAAGAAGAGGAGAGCCTCATCAAGAGCAAAGATGAGCAAAATGAGGAAAGTAATGGGAACGACTCTTCAAGTCACGTTTAGGAAGGTAAAAAACTTAAGCATGCAACCAAGGCAATGAAGGACCAAGACTGCATAAGGCAACCGATCTTTATAGACCACCAACTCTATATCCAAGTTTCCTTAAGGACTCAAAACAAGATGATTTTTTTATCTCTATAACACGCTTTTTAAAGTTAATATTAATCTATCATTGTTAGATGTGATGCTGAACATTCCAGCTTATGTGAAGTTCTTCAAGGAACTAATCACCAAAAAACGGAAATTTGTGCCACATGAGAAGGTGATAGTTTTAGAAGTACCAAATGTAGTCCTTCAGGAGCAGTTACCCCCCAAATTGAAAGATCCAGGGAGTTTCATTGTGAAAGTATCAATGGGTAACAATGATGAGGTTAAGGGTATGCTTAACCTTAGAGCAAGTATAAACCTTATGTCTCATTCTATTTATATGAAATTGGATCTAGGACAGTTAAGACCTATCAATGTGTGTTTGCAATTAGTTGATAGTTGAATCCATTATACGAAAGGAATAATGGAAGTTATGTTAGTGAAGGTTGGAGGATTGATTATCCCCGTAGACTTTGTTGTTTTATACATGAGGGGCAATAAAAGAGCAAGAAAAGGAGCAAACCATACTCCTAGGGAGGCATTTTAAGGCCACCACCACACTTTGATTGATGCGAAGAATGGGAAATTAGCCATGACTGTCTTAAGAGAAACAATAGTATTTTCAATCTTCAATGTTAAACATATTCCTACTATCGTTGTTGACAAAAAATGTTCTCTTGTTGATCAAATTAATGCTACAGATTTTGATTTTACCTTACAGGAAGAAAAAGAAAGGGAGTTAGACTTGGTTAAAGAGATTGATGAGTACTGCCAAATGTTAGATGATGCCACTGAGGGAGAGTTTGGCGAATTCTTAGAGACAGATTCTAATGAAGAGAAGAATGCAACCCCACCATAAGTAAAGCTGAAATAGTTACATGAGAATTTGAAGTATGTGTTCTTAGGTGAAGGGTAAACATATCCGGACATTCTTGCATCTACTTTAGATGCTGACCAAGAAAAAAAGAACCTTGAGTGAGATGAAAAGATTGAAAAAGGCCATAGAATGGAATTTGAGTGACATTAAGGGAATAAGTTCCTCTATGTGCATAAATAGGATTATACTAGAAAAGGGGGCTAAACCAATGAGAGAAACCCAAAGAAGACTCAATCATAATATGTGGGAGGTAGTGAATTTTTAAACTACTTAATCAGGGAGTGATTTATCCAATTGCAGATAGTAAGTGGGAGAGCCCAGTGCATGTAGTTCAGAAAAAATCCAGTATTACTGTTATTTGAAATGATAAAAATGAGTTAGTGCCTACTTGGACGACCACTAGATGGAAAATGTGTATTGATAACAAAAAATTGAATGTAGTTACCAAACAGGACCATTTTCCTCTCCCTTTTATTAATCAAATATTGGATAAATTTTCTGGACATAAGTTTTAATGTTTTCTTGATGGTCTTTCAAGTTATTATCAGATACCGATTACTCCTACGGATCAAGAAAAAATGACATTCACTTTTCCATTTGGGACATCTGCTTTCAGGAGGATGCCATTTGGGTTGTGTAATGCATCTGTAACATTTCAAAGGTGCAAGTTTTTCATTTTCTCAGACATGATCAAGGACTTTATCAAGATATTTATGGATGATTTCTTAATCTTTGATTCTTCTTTTGATGATTGTCTGAATAAACTGACTCGAGTGCTCGAAAGATATATTGAATGCAACTTGACTTTAAGTTGGGAAAAGGGTCATTTTATGGTTAAAAAAGGGACAGTCCTAGGTTATGTTGTGTCACAAAAGGGAATTGAGGTTGATAAGGCTAAAATTGATTTATAGAAAAACTTTCACCACCCACTTCTGTCAAGGGTATTAGAAGTTTTCTAAGACATGATAGATTTTATATGAGGTTTATCAAAGATTTTTCTAGGATAAGTCATCCTTTGTGCCAACTATTAGCAAAAGATGTCTGTTTTGATTTTAATAAGGAATGCCTTAATGACTTTAACATTCTTAAAGAAAAATTGATCTCTGCACCGATTGTTATGGCTCCTGATTGGTCTTTGCCTTTTGAAATTATGTGTGATGCTTCTAATTTTGTTGTGGGGGCTATTTTGGGCCAAAAAGTTGAGAAATCTTTACGTGTAATTTGTTATTCTAGCTTAACTTTGAGTGATACACAATTAAATTACACAACCACTAAGAAAGAATTGTTAACAGTGATTTTTACATTGGAAAAATTTAGATCTTACTTTTTAGGGTTATAATGATCATGCAAGTATTAAATATCTTTTGACCAAAACACATGCAAAAGCATGGTTAATTAGGTGGTTCTTGTTATTACAAGAGTTTGATGTGGAAGTAAAAGATAAGAAAGGGAGTGATAACGTTGTTGCGGATCATTTGTCTAGGATAGCTCCTAACTTGGAAACTCTTGAACAACAAAAGAAGTATGCAATAACTGAGAACTTTCCTGATGAGCAGTTATTTGTTGTTAGTAAAATGCATTGGTATGCTAACTATGTGAATTATCTTGCTTGTGGCATTTTGAAACCAACACAACTTTTTAGGAAAGGAAAATATTCCTTCACCTAAACAAGTACTATTTTTGGGATGATCCATACCTTTACTAGATTTGCAAGGACAAAATCATTCGAAGGTACATTCCAAAGGATGAGCAGGTAAGTGTCCTGACCTTTTGCCGTGGACTCCACTATGGAGGCCATTTTGGAGGGTGAAAATTTGCTTCTAAGGTTTTTCAAAGTGGTTTGTATTGGCCTACTTTGTTTAAGGATGCCCATTTCTTATGCCTAAAATGTGATAAATGTCGACGAACTAGAAATATAAGTATAAGAAATGAAATGCCCCTAATTAACCAACTAACTGTTGAATTATTTAATATTTGGGGTATTGATTTTATGGCCCGTTTCCTAAATCTTGTGAATTTGAATATATACTTGTTGCAGTTGATTACTTATCTAAATGGGTATAAGCAATACCCACTCGAACTAATGATGCTAATATTGTTAAATTTGTGAAGGAAAATTTTTTTAGCAGGTTCGGGATTTCGTGAACAATCATAAGCAATGGAGAAAGTCATTTATGTAATAAGCTTTTTAAAAAGCTTATAAGGAAATATACCATCACTCACAAGGTGGCGACTCCATACCATCCACAAACCTCTGGACAAGTGAAAACAAGTAACAAGTAATAAGCAAATTAAGGGCATTCTGAAGAAGATTGTGTGCCTATCAAGAAAGGATCGATCAATAACGTTAAATGATGCACTATGGGCATTTCGCATGACTTACAAAACCGTGTTAGGTATGAGCCCTTATGGGCTTATTTTTGGGAAGGCTTGTCATTTGCCTATAGAGATTGAGCATAAGGCACTGTGGACAATCAAGACAATGAACATGAACCTGGACGATGGAGGAAGGAAGTGTTTGCTTCAAGTTTCAGAATTAGATAAGCTCTAGAGTGAGGCTTACAAGAATTCCAAAATCTACAAGGAAAGAAAAAAAATGCCTTCATGATGAAGGTCTTGTAGGTAATTCTCTCAAACCTAGCATGAAAGTTCTTTTATATAGTTCTTAGTTGCGTTTGTTTCCAGGAAAATTGAAATCAAGGTGGAATGGGTCATTCGAAGTACTAAGGGTGTTTCCATATGGAGTCGTGGAACTGGAAAATTCAAGAATGAAGGAAACCTTTAAGGTGAATGGATATCAAGTGAAACCATATTTGGAAGGAGCAATTGAGAAGAAAACCATATAATCCATCAATTTGAGCGCCCTACTTAAAACGTAACTATTGAGGCGTTCAGCTACAAGACATTAAAGAAGCACTAAACAGGAGGCAACTCATATAATTCATATTTTATTTTTCAATTATTTGTTATTCCTATTTTGTGATTCTCTAGTTAGTTAGTTTGCTTTTCATTTTAAATCTTTATTAAAAAAGAAAAAGAAAAATTGGAGTGTTCCCATGACTCCCACCAACTCCCCTTATAAAAAGCTACAATGACCCTAATTTTTTCATTTCTCTCTTCTTTCTTCCAGATCTGTCGTCTCCACCTCGACTCCCACCATCACAGTCGCCTCCACCTTATAACCACTGTGAGCACCACCACTCTCATGCTCATGGCCTTCATTCCACTAATCACAATCACGCCTGTGAGCACCACCCACACCGACTGTTATAGGTCCAATGGAATACCCAGGAGCTTCATCCTCTTCACCACATGATCACCAGATGCCAACTTTAGGTATCTTGTGCCTACAATTTCATACTAAAGAGCACCAACAAAGGTACACAATTCTTAAGAACCATCAAATTATTCCTAACCGATGTTTTGATTCTAAAGCCATTGTTGAATTAGGAATAGTTGATCGAGTTCATAAATTCTTGTGCAATGTAGGATGGGATAGATTTTCTAAATTTCAGAAAATTCATACATGGAATTGACTTTAGAATTTCTGAGTGTTTTGAAAGTGGTCAATGACCCTACTAACATTGTGAGCAGTCAAAAATTTTGACTGATAAATGCACCACATGTGATTACTTTGGATGTGGTCAATGATATTTTTAGATTTCTGCACAATAATTTATATAAATATCATGAGGATTTTAAGGCTAGAGAATTTTGGACCCAAATAACCAATTCTAGGAAAGTATTTTCTCCAAGTTATTCCAAATCATCTACCTTAGTGGACCCATCCCTTTGCTATATCCATAGATTTCTAGCTTTTACCTTATTCGGTAGGGGAGATAGCCAAGGAGCAATTTCTAAAGCTAAATTGCTTGTTTTGTGGTGTATTGTGCATGGTAAGCCCTTTAATGTCAATATGTGGTTAAGTATACATTTAATTGATATGGCTAAAGCCAGTGCAGGAAAAATAGTATGTGGAGTATTCGTGACCCAAATTACGGAACATCTCGGCTTACTAACTAGGAGAACAACGATACAACTAATCCCAGGCAACTCTAATCTCGATTTGTAATCCCTGGTGTCTATGAAATTTGTCATGCGGCAAGGTGATCATTATGTTCTTATTAATGATGACACGAAGGAAGCTTCAAGCAGCAAGTGCACTCAAGTTGCAGAAGTTGAAGCTGAACAAGAAGCTAATGTTCCACCAACTGAAGCAATGCCTCCATCTTCTCCTATTTCTTCCGAGGATTACCAGTCACTGGTAACTCAATTCAGTTCATTCCAAGCCTAATTCACAGAGCATGTAACCCAAACTAGAGAGTTTGAATGACAAGAAAATGAGTGGATCCACAACATTAAGGATAATATGGCGGAGATTCATAACTTTATGGTTAATTTGAATGCTCACCTTGGACAATCACCACGCCTATCTTATTATCGTATATCTATCCTTTTCTTTTTTTTTACTTGTTGGTTTTTTTAGTTTAAATGGTTGTCCTTTTTTGTGTTACTTTGCATCTTAGATCCCTCTTTTATTTTCTTACACATTAGGAAAAATGTGATATTTAAGTGTGGGGGCGAGTAGTATTTAATTTTAAAATTTTTTATTTTGATTTTGTGTTGTGTGTTTGTTTTTCCATTTAATAGTTAGAGATGCATGGTCATGAAATAAACTCGATCGGGATTAGAAATGAATAATATGAGTAAATGAGTATACTTGCATGCTTAGACTGATTAACTTGGATTTCGATTAAAAGGACATTAGTCCGTTGAGATAGATAAATGTCACTTTTCTTTGGTAAGAATTTGAGCCCTTTGAAATATTTAACACCAAATTCAAGTATTCTTTGCTGAGAGTATTCTTTCATAATTAAGGAACTCTATAACTTACTTGCAAGTACTAGTTGAGATCACATAATATTATGCAAATGTTGAAATGATGAAGGCAATTAAGATTTACCCATTTTTCTTAAAACGCTACCATAATGTTACCCTTAGTGAACCCCTTTGAGCTTAGTACAAAATATGAGCCTTTACCTTAATTATTTATCCTCTTTATTGTACCTACCATAAGGCAAGTTAACATTTGAAATGGTATTCCTAGGTTTAAGAAGTAATTGCTTGAATAAGTATCGGGGATCATAGCATATAGTTGGCTATTACGTTAGGAATGGGTATGGTTGTAGCAATTATCTCTCCTCTATATTTTTCTTCTCTTGATTTTCTTGTTTTAAATAAATAATTAATTAATTAAAAGGGGGAAGAAAAGAAAAGAAAAAGAAAAGAAAAAAAGAAAAAGAGAAATAAATAAATAAATAAAAAAGAAACAGAGGGAAGAGAAGACGACCAGAAAATGAAAAGAAAAAGGAAAGACATAAAAAGGGGAGCGCTAACCTTGTTCAATGAGAGGAAAGAATTAAGTGTTTTATGCTTCATTGTTCTGTATTATTTTAAATGATCAATTTGTTCTGTGTTTTAAACTGTAATCTTCCTTTTTCCTACCCTTAGCCCGACCCAATTACAACCAAAATAAAGACCTTCAAATTATTGTTTACGATTGATATGAGTGGTGGAGATTGGGTTAGTAAACAAGACTATAGTAGGTGCATACATGAAATGAATGATGAGTAAATATATCCTACCTTTGAATGCATGAGAAGATGAGAGTGGAGTGAGTGTCTATCACACTTGTTAATGGTCTTTGAGTAGAAGTACTTGTTAATTTTGGCTAAGCATGTGGAGAATAGTTTGTTCAATGAGGATTATGAGCCTTAAGTTCTCAAGTTGTGTTTATTGAAATGATAGTTGATATCTTTGACTATTGTTTGGGGAAATTGTTGTTTTCGTTGTTTGTTCTTATATAGTCTAGTATTCTTATTTTGCCTGGGGACAAGTATAGTTTAAGTGTGGGGGAATTGTTGTGTCTAATTTTTGTTGATTTTGCTTGCCTTCATATCTTAATTTTGGTTACAAATTCTTGTGTTTTAATCCAAATTTGAAATGAATTGAGTGAAAATGGCATGAATGTTGAATGGAGTGTCTTGTGAATGTTGCATGAAAAAAAGAAAAATTATGCATGAAAGAATGAATGTTGGATATGAATTATACATGGTGTAACATTAATTAATGTATGTATGTATGTAACCATGACTCCCACAGTCAAAGGTGTGACAGAAATTTCATTAAATGGTTTAATAGTACGTGTCATCTGATGCAGGGTTTTGACAACGTAAAAACCTAAACCTAGACTCGTACTACAAATAGAAAGAGTAAAAGAGGCTAGAGGCGGACACACACAGTAAGAAAAAACGAAGAAAAGATACAACAAAGAGGCGAAAAGAACAGAAGACCTGTCGTTAGTGAAGAAGAAGAGAAACAACAACAAATAGAGAGAAGGAAGAGGTGAAAGCCAGTGTGAGCACTTGACTGTCGGAGTGAGAATCAACCAGAGGCAGAGGGCAAGAGTCGAAGCTAGGGAGTCGCCAACATCCTCATTCGTCCACCCAAATATTTGATATCTGTATTTTATCTCTGTTGCATTCTAGAAGTCCTATATTGAACTTATTACTCTATTAGCTCTTTGATAGTCCATTTTGGTTATTCACTATGTTTATTGTTTTAATACTTCTCTATTACTGATAAAGATGGTATTGAAGTATCTAAAGATTATGAACCTTGTTTATTCCATGATAGGCTAATTACTTATTCTTGAGAATTGATGTAGCTAATTTAGTCGATTATGCATGATGAAGGGACTTTTTTCTTGTCTTATTATTTGCTATAGTTTCTAAGCTTATTAGATGTAATAGGATGGCTAACCTTTGCATCATTTAGGTATTAAATAAAAGATCGAGAGATGAAGTTTAATATTAGAACGAGAAACTTTAGACTCTTGGGTTAAGAATTAGAAATATATTAATTTAAATGGATAATTATTAGTTGGGTTTACATAATTGATTTGGATGATAAACTTATCGAATACGAAAGTTAGATTTAGTTTATTATTTGAATTGATTTCAGAACTCAATTTTTTAATTTTAGAAAGACAATTATCTAATCAATTCCCCTTAGTCATACATAGGAGATTAAATTAGTGAAGTGAATTTCTCAAGAGTTTTCCACACTAATTGATTAAATAGTTTTGCTTCCTTTTTAGTCTAATTGTGTAATTTTCTTTAAAGCCTTTACTCAGCAAATCGGGATAGAATGTTTATAATTGCATCTTTTTTTTACTTTTTTTTCAAGATTAATTTGAGTGAACCAATTTCACCTCCTTGAAAGACGACCCTAGGTAATCAACTACAACTACCTCGTATACTTGCGAGTAGGATAGCCAGACTATTTTTTAGAACTTATTTTGGCACAATAACTATCAACACCAAAGTCTCCTTTGTTATCAATCAAAATGCTTAGATGATCATAGAGAGGACCTGAAAGATTACATCACTTCTTCCCAAGCTATTTTCCTAATTCCTCCATTAAGGACAATAATGTTTGGTCTATTAGCAACAATGGATAGTACTCCAATGCTTCTTACCTCAAAGTTATAAACCTCAACACACAAACATACCTTGGTTCAACATAGTGTGGAAAGCATCCTTGATGCCTAAAACTTTCTTTGTAGCCTATTTGGTAACAAGAGGAAGATTGAAAACCAATGATAAATTAAAAGGAGTGAATGATTAGATCTGTGTCCTATTTAACACTCTACTTAAAACTATAAATCATCTACTTTTTAAATGCGGATTCTCATCTACAGTGTGGGCAAGAATGCATAATAAAATGAACCTAGTTTGTCCTACAAATGATTGGAAAATATCTTAATTTGGGTAAAGAACTGGTATAAAAGATTTGGGGAAGAGAGGAAACGTCTAAGCCTCAATTTAATCTACTTTATCTACTCAACCAAAGCAGTGAGATGAAAGTAGAGGAAGTAGGAGAGATCTATGATGATAGCAATGAGAATAAGAGCATAAGGGCTAAAATAAAAATGATGAATCTAAATGAAGGTACTAAACAAAACCAAAATCCAACACCCTTAGATGATGGAGGGGAGAATCACGTAAGCTTAGAGATTCATCATGAACACCATATGCCTAAGATTCCTAGTGCTAAGAAAACATGCATACAGGAGATAAAAGAGTTAACACTCCAAAACACACCAGCTGGTGAGGAATCAACCAAGGATTAGAATAAAAAGAGTTTCTAAAGCATAACAAGAAGGGGTTTTAAAAACAAGAAGAAAAAAATATAACTACTCTCAACCATAAATGAGCATCTTAACATGGAACACTAGAGGGCTCAACAGCCTTACTAAGCAAAATATAGTTTTTAAATACATTAGAGAGCATGGACCTTTTCTAAAAGGTCTTTCGAAAACAAGAGTTGAAGAAAATAATTACAGATAGATGAGTTATATTAAGAGGTACTGGACAATCATTTGTATTAGTGATTTTTCATCACATGAGACTTCATTTGTATAATAAACTCGAAGGAAACTCAAGGAAATGTTAATTTAAGAAACCATACTAGGATCTATTTGACTCTTGTAATGAAATACAAGTCATAGACTTAACAATAGAGAGAATGTTCTATACTTGGAACAACAAATGCAGAGGGAGATACTTCAATACGAAAAAACTAGATAGGGTATTGGAGAATGAGTTATGGATGGAAAAGTTCCCTAAGAGCAAAGAGTTTTCAATAATCATACCCCCCATCTTAATACAGAAGATATTCATCTTTCAATTCAGGAATCATCCATTTCTCCTTAACAATTATTTAGTAGAGAAAATTGGTTTTAAGGAGGCTCTAACCAAGGATACCCAAACCCAAAATATAGAGAACAAGCAATTTACATACGTCGAGTAATTGTAGGTGATTGAGAATAAATTGAAGAATTTAAACTCCAACAGAAAGGTGCACTCACAAATGGCAATTAATAAAGCCAAAAACAAACTTGATCTAATATAGGAAGCTTTATATATAAATCTATATTGCAAAGAGCTTCAAAAGGAAGAAAAAGAATCCTTACAATACTACAACATGATATAAATTGATTTGTCCCTCCTTAAAATAGATCTAGAATACTTTGGATGAAATGTGACGATAGGAATACTCAATCTTTTCATATCCATTCTAACAAAGAGAGAAAAAAAACAAAATTGTATCATTGAAAGAGGAAAACAGAGCTCCAAGAAGGACATATAGGAGGAGGTGATGAGGCTTTTTGCCATTCCCTAGATTCAAACACTAATGCATCTTCCATTGTTAACATGATTGAAGTAATTATAGAGGATTAAGTGCCTGGTAGAAGCTCTAGTTAAACCTATTGAAACATCAGAAGTGGAAAGAGTCATATTCTCCATAAATCCTAACAAAGAACCTAGACCTGATGGTTTTATTGTAATTTTTAATAGAAAACATGGAATCATATGAAAATAGAGGTGCTGGAAGTAGTGAAAGAATTCTTCAAGAAAGGAACAATGTTGAAAAAACTCAACCAAACATTCATCACACTTGTGTCAAAGGTACAATCTCCAAACTCCCTAAAAACTATCACCCAATTTCTTATTATAATATTATATATAAGTGATAGTCAAAATACTTGCTAAAAGATTAAAACCAGTGCTTACTCACCTAATTGATCCATCCCAAAAAGCCTTTATCCAAGGGAGATCAATAGGGGACAACATTCCTTAGAGATAAAATTATATTTCTATAAGTTATTTTATTAACATTTTGGAGGAATTAAAGTTCCCTTATCAGTTTACACAATGGATCTCATAATTCATTACGATTGTATCATATGAGATGCTTATTAATGGTGAGTGAACCAAAATGATCAAAGGGGCTAGGGGACTTAGACAAAGACACTCGTTGTCTCCATATCTATTCATCCTAACAATGGAAGTATTGGTGAGACTAATTAAGAGCATAATCAGAAGAAATCATCACTTCAATTTCCACTCCAAATGCAAAGGGTTGAGTACTTCAAGTCTACCCTTTGTTGATAACTTGAATTTGTCCTCAAAAGTAGATCATCATTCCATAATTTTACTAATGACTAGCCCAATCTATTCTATTGCTTATTTGAGCTAGTTGTTGATACACAAAAAAAATCAATTGATCAAGCCTATCTTCTAATGTAGAACACATTGCAGACTGGCTTACTCAAATATCAAACTTAAAACTTATCAAGCCTAAACTTGTCCACAATTGGCAAACTACAATCCATAAAGTCCATTCTCAATAACCTATATGTATATTAGAGCTCACATATATGCTTTCCTAATAATATCACCAAAGACATAGGACAAATGCTGGGAAGGTTTTTATAGAAAGGAAATTCTAAGTGAAAATTCTAAGAAAAAGTAAAATGGCATAAAGTGTGAAAAGATCAAAAAGAGGTGGGGGAGGGACTTGGAATTCTCCCTACCAAGCTAATAATCTAAATCCTAATATTAACGAGGCTATAGAGGTGTGATGGATTCATGCATACTATATTAAGCACTAATATTTCTGGATAAATAATTCAAAATCAAATTTTCATGGACCATGTTTCATCTATTTAAGCTCAAATAAAAATTCAAAGCTCAATTTATACACAAGATAGGGAATGAGAAAAAAACTTTGTTATAACATGATTCTTGGCTTAAGATAAGGACATTAAATGAGATCCAGGAGATCACATCTCTAAGGAATGTAATATCACAAAATGCTACAATGTATGAGGCTATCAATTCTTACAACAATGAGACTTTAAATGCAAACTATGGTTTAATTAATATCACACAAAGAAGGTTAAATCAAATAGAGGAGTAGTAGTAATGGTGAGTTTACAAATTCATCATGCAGGAAATTAGTAAAAGGAATTACCATCGAGGTCGGATGGCATAATTTGGCATGGTGCAAGCAAGTATGTCTAAGTGCATCATTAATAATATGTATGGAAAGAAAGGAAAGACTAAAGACCCTCTTATAGTTGAAGAAATTATTAAGAATATTTTAGGTTTGTGCATTTTGTATTTAAAAAGAAAAAACAATTAAACACTTGTTTTTCACTTGTCACTATTCAGCTCATATATGGTCAGTTATCAAGAACATATGCGATGCTTGGATTCCTCAACTAGAATGGAAGGACATAATTTAGTGGTGCAATAGGAACCAGAAGAAAAAAGGCAATAAAATGGACAAGTATTAAGGTGAACCTTAGTAGTACATTATACAACATATTGTTGGAAAAGAATATAAGGATATTCACTAAAGAGGTAACAAATGAAAATATCCTGCTGAGCAAGACAACTAATTTCATCAGAGAAATATTGGTAGCTCATTAACTTCACATGAAGGGTGACCAAGAATCTAGAGGTATATGGAGACTCTCATCAACCTTACTTAACCAATATAGTGGACAAGAAATGTTTCGGACATAAAGGATAAGTAAGACATTTCTCAAGCCTACGAATAGAGTCAATTTGAATTCTAGTTAAAAGAAGCATCATAAGGTAAGAATGATATGAAAACTTACACGTGAATGCATGGAAGTGGTGCATGTGTGAAGATCTATGAAGAAATGCTCTCTTGAGCAAACATTAAGCCAAGAATGAAAAACATGATGAAGCTCAATGACATGCACAGGCGACCGGAACCTTGACCATCTATGGAGAAAGCAAAGGAAAGTAGTGCAGAAGCTAAAACTAATCAAAGCTTGCAGCCTCAATGATCAACAAACTATAGGAAGCAGATGATAAGCTAGACATATGTTGAACATGCATAATATAAGATAAATTGATAGGTACGGGGACATGCAATGCACATTACACTTGGATCTATAAAGTGATAACAATATGTATTTGTAACATGTGTTGATCCAATATATATATAGTTCAGTTCTTTAAAAAAAAAGTGCTTATATTTTGTTGTCATATTAGCCTATTAGATTCATTGTAAGTACTAAATAGTTTTTCTTATCTAATTAATTTACTGGTGGTGATGGTAACTAGGTCTCGATCTAGCTTAGTATGGTTCGATACAAATCAATAGGCCAAGCTTAGGTTGATCAGGCTTCAAGTGGAACTTAAGCCAGGCCTAAAAATTTGAACCCCCTCATCGGAATGGCTTCTTTTTGGTTTAACTACCCAACATCATTTTAGTGTAACTAACCAAAACAATGTTGTTTTAAAGCTGCCTAAGTCGAGTGGAGCATCCCCAGCCAAACAAAACTTTGTGTTGTGCCTAGGTTGCGAGCAATGGGCTTCAAACTAAGTTAGGCTAGCAATAGGTTAATCATGCCCGACCTTTTGTCACCTTT
>JANIHZ010000209.1:20385806-20399239 GCA_027478365.1 Erythroxylum rufum | reverse complement strand
AATAGGACAACGACCAATTTGCAGCATTCTCAGCTTTGACTTATGCTCTATTTACAGGTGAAATCTTTTCAGGTAAAAATCAAATGTATAGTTTCCAATGTTGTGGGAAAAACAACGATTTAAACCAAATTCTCACAAGGGCTCCTAATTTAACACCTAAAATCATATGAAAAACCAATAGCCTTTGTTAACTCACTTTAGCTCTCTCTCACACACACACATATTTCTCAATGTAACCAGGACCACAAACAACAGAAAAGGGGAAATTTTCCATCTTCAACCTAGTCAGATACAACCCAGATAAACTGAAGACAAATATCTACGTGCAGTGATATAATCACCAAATTCAAGCATCCGAAATCTAAGAAAATCATCAATCACAAGGACAAAGAATCTGAAATGAAGCAATTCTAATGGCAATCCATACCTAAACAATGTAAAGAAGAAACGCCTAGGACGCTTCCACCAAAGGGAGCAACCGAATTTAATATTACAGCCTTCTGCAATCACAATCCTAAAAATCAAAATTCCATACGCGATTATTCGTCAAGATAAAAAAATCCAGAAAAAAGAGACAAAGATATTACCCAGGATAAAAGGAACGGACTTCTTGTGGAGTTAAACTTAGAGGTAGGTCAAAACAAAATCAGAACAAGAAATCAAGAGAAAGGACAAAGAGGGTACGTATATATATAGAAATTGGGTATCACTTATACGCGGGGATGTCTGTGGAATAAGAAGATGAAGTCTTTTGTTGTGTAAGAATTCTCATTTACTTAGAATTTGGAAATGGTAAATCTGGAATCACGAACTGGAGAAGAGAACAACGTATGTTGAAGAAGTGGAAGATTTCGGAGGCTTGAACATGAGAGGATAAGAGGAGGCTCTGATGATGTTTCAACGTCAAAGAAGGAGAAAAACTTTTGAAAGCTGGAACCAATGAGAGGACAAAGTTGTCTTCAACAAGAAGAGCTATTCTTCGATTAGCTAAAGATGGGTTGAGGTCAGGATTGGGTATTCTTCAAGTTTGAAGAATAGTTGTTACTGAAGTTTACTTATTCTTGTTTCCCTTTTTAACCAAATACAGGTTTAGGAATAAGTCAGGAATGTATTAGGAATAGAATGGTTATTCCATTATACCAAACAGCCCGTAAGAGTATTTCAAGACAATTTCCTACAAACAATGTCAAACATTATAGCCTAAATTTGAGGGAGGTTTATTTAGCTAATCTTAAGTCTATAAGCCTACAAAAATAACTACCTAGAGTGTTAAAGATGTTGTCATCAAAGACACTCAACACTTTGACACTCCAGTTAACGAGACTTCGAAGGTACTAAGTCTATATAGTAATTTCTGACTTAATTTAATAATAATGATCACAAGAACTTAACCTTGGAATGTCTTCCTTTTATAAACAATCTTTTAAGAAATGTAATTAGACTTCAAATATCATAATAGTGATCTAACTTCTATTAAAAAGTTTAATTAATCTTTAGGTATAATTTTACTTTCACATATAAGAAAGTCATTATATCTTGAAATCGATAAATAAGTCTATTATAAGCAAGTCTCAAAATGACCATCATAGGAGTGAGTTTTTAGGTTATACAACTAATAAAGAATATAGAATTTAGTGGCTAATATAAATCTATAACATGCATTTAATAAGAATGTATCACTATTTAATAGAATATTATATTTTTCTCTAAAAAATATTATTTTGTACACTTTTATAAGAATGAATCAAATTATTAAAAAAAATGTGTCTTTATCCTTTGATATATATCAATGTATTTATGTGATAACCATAGAAATGTTTTAATTTTGTATAGGATTTCATATCTAGCCTAATTTTAATTATTTTTATTTTCAACTATTTTTTTAGTAAAAGAAATTAAATATAGAAGAATAAGTTAAATTATTTATACATTTTATCTATAAAATTACAAACCTTATTTTATTTTATTATATAAATTAAATGAAACATAAATATTATATTTGATTTTAAGTTTAATTTTATTTTCTAATTAATTCACATCTTAAAACTTTAAAGATACAAAATTTTAATTTCAAAACTCTTGAATTGGATTGACTTTGTAGATATGTTTCGAATACACTATCTTCAACAAAATTTTGTTAAAAAATATTTGTGCGTAATTAACTCACAATATGTTCAAATTATGTCACATTAGTAGTAAAAACAAAGAAACAATGGATATAAATGAATGTTTGAGTTAAATAATAATTAAGTTCAGTGGTATTTTATGTTACATAAAAAAAAAATCAAGAAATTACCGTAAAGAGGAAGAGGAATGTCAGTTCAAGAAATGAGCGGTCTAAAAGTGTTGAAAATTGAAATGGCCGATGACAAGTGGTTAGAAACAGTTCCTTCGTTTCTTGCTTCACTTAACAAACAAATAAGACCCAGGTAATTCCATCTTACTAATCTTCTTCAATGGCTTCCCTTCTCAGCCCATCCACTGCCGTACCTTTGCAAACCAAGGTATAAATATCATCTATGTTCTAAGAAATTGAGGTTTTTGAGGACGTGTTCTGATATCGCAAATGTATCAGTTCCATCATTCATTGTCTTAGGAAACGTGCAGGCAAATCTTCCAAGTGTCAAACCCATTTCCACGAATTCACAACTGCACTTTCATGTCATCGTTGTCGATGGTGTTAGTTGCCGTGGGCTGAACTTCAAAACAAAAGCTAAGCTTTCTGCAGAGGCCAATGTCGCTGAGAAAGAGTCAACTAGCCCAACCATTGAAAAGATTGGTACGTTGCTTGTCCACCATATTATATTTACCTTTCTAAATGCACGTTTTTTAATAATTGCATATGCAAACAAAAGTCCCGTTTACATCCCTCCTCTTCGTGTGGTCAGAATGCAAGTAAATTTTTGAACAGGTGGCTGTCATGTGTAAGACACGTGTACACGAAACATTGCTGTTTACTTCTGAGCAAAAAGTTCTGTCTTTTGTTCTCTTGCAGATTATGGAGTTGTCAGCGTTCAAGGTGTTGGAGTGCTGTGTGAAAACCTTGAAAGATCACTTGAATTTTACCGGGGCATCTTGAGTACATACTTTACTGTGCTATGTGCAGTGTTACTTTGACCCCTTTTGTGTTGCTATCTCCCTAATATACACAAAGAGGAGGCAAGGTGGACTCAATAGCTAATTTAAAATAGGTCTTCAAATAAATGATGACAAGCTCCCCCACAGAGGTGCCTGGTTGTGGGTTGGCTCTGAAATGATCCATTTGATCGAGCTTCCAAATCCTGATCCCTTAAGTGGACGACCTGAACATGGTGGAAGAGACAGACACACTTGTATTGCAATTCGTGACGTATCTAAGCTGAAAACAATCCTTGACGAAGCTGGAAAGCTTTTCTCATCTCATATCTGACTGTTTGGCGTCTGATTGTCTTTCAGATGCCTAATAATAATCTACGGATTACGACGACTAAAAGTGAAATGTAAACATTCAGAAGAATATATAGCAACTTCGTATAAAGGTTCATGGATTAATGCTACATCAGTTTGCTTAATTGCCTGTTTGGACGTGGAGTATGATTAGTGGAAGTTAGGTTTTGGTTGAAACGGGAGAGTTGGGGCACTTAGGTATCCCTTTTGATGACTAAACCCAAGCTTTTGCTTTTCTTATAGGTGTATCTGTTTTGATCTTGCTGAATGTTGTGCCACGTTCATGGATTAAGTCCCTTCTATTGTGGCCGGCTAATGAATGTATAAAATGATGACATACGCAATTAATTACTTTTAGTCCATTCGGGGCCAATAACAGTTTCCTCATACATAATCCTACATTAATTATCTTGCACTTTAAGTCAGAAATTAGCAGGAGAAGATACTGTTAGCAGAAGCACTAAAAGAATCTATAGTCTGCATCTACTAAAGCTCGATCCGAAATTGTTGGCATCTCAGTAAAACGGATAACCGCAAAGGCCAGATCTTGCTGTTTCTACTATGAAATGTCTACTTGGAGAAGCAAACAATTCAATAATCTTTCAAGGTACTCAAAATCTCCTGTTTGGCGGAGCGCTTTTTCAGCTATGGAATTACTACAGAGTGCTAAAGCCTAGGTGTTTTCAGCAGCGATACTAGCGTTTCTAAAGCCATCACTTGATTGCTCTATGGTCATACGTAAAGCAATCAGCAGGAATGTAAGGATTATCCACGTTTTCCTGCAAGTGTCGTTTATACATGAACAGGGAAGCACATCAGATGCACGCCAATGGATAAAAATTACACAGAAGCTTCATGTCATGTCATGTGATGAAGTTAGACTTTATCACCTGAAGGGTTGGGAAGAAGTAGTGGCTTGGTGCATAACCATCATTCCCTTCCACCTTAATGCTTTAAATTGCAATGTCCAAAAGACTTTGCAGAACTTCAGTATCGAGATGAGGTCTATCCGTGCATCTAAGTTTACAGCATTTAGAGGGAAATCTGAGTCAATTTCATTCCTGACTGGAGAACAATTATTCCAAAAGCTTATAAATCTGGTTTGCATTGCATGGTCCGAGTTCTCTTATACTCAGGTTCATGTAGTCCCTACCAACATGCATAAAGCCTCTATACTAGATAATACGTCACAGCATCTGAAAATGAAATCAGCCAGTCAGCATCACCAAATTTGACTACATAATCTTTTCTTAGCAAAAGTTACCTGGTCTAAGTTCCCCGTGGACAATATCTCTGGTTTTGTTTTGTACAGGAATGCCAGAGTTTACAAGCCACTTCAAGAATCATCCGAAGCCGAACAAACCAAGGAAGTCACTGTTTTCCACTGTGCTGGAAAATGCACTCTTCCAGATTTCCAATCTCAGAAAGTATTCATTGATGTGTGGAAACTCTAAAACGAATCAAAATTTTCTCAACCATGAACAAAAACCAAAATTGTTTAGATCGGAGAGGTAACGCTAACCAAGCTAAAGGTCGCGGAGGTTTCTGATTAGATATGGTAGCAGACAATATCGGTAAACTTCAGCAGCAACTAAAGGCACAAATTACCTCCCTTAGAAATCATCTTTCCTTCCAACAGCATCAGACCACAGAACCTTAACAGAAGCTGGAGTACGGACAAGATTTCATTTTTAGATATTTCCGTCCCTCCTTCGCAGATTCACCAATCGTTCTTTTCTCACAGGAGAAATCTTTTGCTGCCCCTATCTCCTCTTAAGAATACTGTCTGCACTTCCTGTCACTAGATAATAGTTCATTGACAAGTTTCTGTTTCTCTACCAGCTCTTCTAAGTGCCAAACTTTTTCAGCAAGCAAACGCTTTGCCTCCTCAATCTCCTTCAAGGCCTATATGGACGGATGGAAAGGTATGAACTTAACTTGGAGGCGGAGGGTTTTATTTTGTTCATTTGAGGGAGATGTATACAGGAGCCTTTCAAATAAATAAACTTCATATTATTTTTCTGCATGCATATCTCAATGAGTTTTTTTTTTTTTTTTGGAGCTGATGAAAGGTAAGGTCCAAAGGATACTATCTATTATTGGTATAAAGCAAATCATCCCCATACAGCGAGTATTCATGTAAATTCGAGACAAAAAACTTCTACGGCAATTAATTTGGAGAAGGCTCCTAATAATTAAGAACTAGATTGAGATAGATACAGGTCAAGCCTGCTAGCTAGACTCTATCGACCCCGTTTAACTATCCTGAAAAGTCGATGTACATGCGTAGAAACGTAGCTGGCCATCCTGCTCCTGCAGCTTGAGACCTGAATCCTTTATGAAACGGGAAATAAGAAATAATTTGCAGAGAATAAAATTATCAGGAAAGACATGTACTATGTTCAGAACACAATTCAGGCTTTAATCGATATGTAATACCAAAAAAACAACACAGGGAAAGTTCAGAGAGCCCCATGTACCATGGCAAGTAACTAGCTTATCAAAAACATGCGAATGTGGTTTCTGATAGTAACATGCAAAAACAGTAACCGAGTGCTATAAGTACTCCGGAAGAGAAAGTCGGTAAGTTGAAGAACCTGAAAATAGGAAACTATAAATTATGATGAAGCAGCGGAGTAGTACATATATTGTTTAATATACTTATATGCATGAGTGTTCGTAGAAATTGAGTAGCTAACAGAGAGAGAGAGAGAGAGAGCTGGGTGACAGACAGAGAGTGAGCACGCAGAGCTTCAAGCATGAACGGTCCATGCAAGAAAAGAACCATGTGTGCTCACTCTCTTCTGTCACCAAGTCGCTACAAAACCCGAATAGTATCACCCGATCTATATGCGTGGTCTTAACATTCTGCAGCACCACTGTAGAGTACTATATGTACTCTATCACGCTGGCTCCTAGAGCTATAGAGATGCGCTAATTTTCGATAATACAGTTGGGGTGTGCTCTTTTTCTCTATCTTCAATCTTTTGGCTTTGAAAGAAGTATCAATCAACAGACTATACTCTCTCTTCTTTTCCCTTATTATCTATAACTCCAAATACAATCTTTCGGTTAGGAAAAAGAAGTAGTACCATTCATTCTGACTATTCTCTTATCCCTGCTGCTTAACTATCTAGTGGACAAAGCGGGGGAGGAAGAGAGCTTGATTTGATGGTATTAAGACGTCACAGGAGAGCCGTGGGGGTTTATATAGAACATGTGAATCAAACGTGCAGAATATGTATGAGATAATCACCAAGCAATAATGCATTCATGCCGAGTTATCATTGGCTTCCTCATTGACTACATACATGTAGGTCACCACAAATTGCGATTTTCATTAGTTTATAACATCCAATCATGATGAAGATTTTTACCCAACTTTTTTCTTGGGAAAGAGATCACCAAAAATTGGTGGCTTTCGTAACCATTGTAAGTATTATAAATTGAAATAACTTTGCATAATATAAAAATAATTTAATTTATATTGTTCAAAAATTGATGATTATGTAATTAATTCTTTTTTTAATATATGAATAAGAGAAATATTACTTAAGTTAATTTCTTACATCAATAAATAATTTATGATATATAAAGATAACTTAAATAATAATTATGAGCACAATAAAAATTTATGACTAATTTTTTAATACAATTTTCTTTGAAAAAGTTGAGGATTTATTGTGTTGAAAATAGTTTGAAGGACATACTTGTACTTTCTTCATTTTGAGATATTGTTTGAGTTAGGTTGACCGGTTATATATATATAACATGAAATTATCAATGTTTTCTAATACATATGGTTACATTCATGTGTATTGCCAGCCTGCAGATTTATATTTAGTTTATACTTTATACCATTTATATACTAGCAATACAACATAAAAGACTATTAGTTACCTTCTCTTTTTTTTTTTGCGACAAATTGAAAATCGTTGCTACATGTCAACTTTTAGCAACGATTTAAACATTTGTCACCTAAAGTTGTTGCTAAAGGCTGAGCATTTGGAGACAAGAATTAAAAATGTCACAAAAAATACGAACTTTTGGTGACGAAATATATAATTCGTTGCCAAATGTAGACTTTTGGCGACGAACACCAAAAGTCAAGATTAAAGAATTTGTAATTAATAATGTTAACTTGATAATTTTTTTAAAAGTAAGTGTGCTTAATAATCCTAAGGTTATTATAATTGACATTTATATATGATTTTTCATATTTTTTTGACTCATATTTTCTTTATAAATTTGTTTACATATATATAGTTAATGCATTAAACATACCTAAAATTTTACATATTAATAAGATAAAAAATAATAAATTTAAGTTGACTACTATTCTTAATCATTAATATTTATTAACAATAAAATAATAATACATAAAATATTGAAAATTATAAGCAATATAATATAATGATATATGCAGGTAAGTAGTACAAGATTTTAATTAGAAGTTTAATAATTCTTACGTACATACAATAACAACAACATCAAGATCCAGTATGAATCCCGCTGATACGCGGGGTCTGAGGAGATCCAATAATACGCAGCTTTATCCCTAACTAGTAAAGAGGTTGTTACCAAAATTATTACAGACATAACAATAAATAAAGTTTCACACTTATTCCATCGAAAAGAAAATAAAATAATTTTTTATTTTAAGTGACATAAAAGTCGGTAAAGGTAAATGAGATCGCTATGTTTGGATTCCTAATAAGGGTCCTTGCATGTTCGAAGGCATCAATTGAAAAAAAATCAAAGATCTTCCCTTAAGTGTTGGGTTATTAACACTCTCTTCTAGCAACTTCTTGGTCATAATTAAACTTGCAGAAGATACAGTGAACGAATTTCTAGATGCGATATGAATCACTGAATTAGATGATTTGTTAGTACGAAGTGTTTCACCTAAGACAGAGTTAGTATAAAACTTAAATAGTGAGTTAAGTCAAATCATATAACAAAGCCAAATTGGAACACATGCATACGTCATTGAACATACATAGTAATTGGAATCGACAATTGTTCCAAAATAACATATTGCCTTAATCTTGTACCAACCATTAGGACATTATCACCATTCCATTTTTATCTATGTTCTTTTTAAGATTCGAGTAAGCTCTACATAAGACATAGTATATACAATCAAACATTCTTCTAATAGCTTACTATGATGCAAATAAGATACAAATAATTGAGGAAGAGAGGTAATTTAGATTATACTAAATATCTTGAAGAAAAATATCGGCCATGAAAGGCAAGTGGTAATTAGTGTATGATGAGAAAATTTGTTCTGCATCGATTTGTTCTTTATTACATAAAATTTTCTCATATTCCTTCCATCAGAGCTTATTTTCGCCATTAGAAGCTAGCCACCACATCGACATTCCTCAATGAATTGATATTAATAGTTTAATTCTGAAAAATCAATTTAGCATAAAATTCATTATGTTTAATTAAATTCTTTTGATAATCAAGTCCTCCAAATTCTAGGCATGGAACGAACTGATGCAAAAGACACTTTCTACATTCTGTGTCTGTGTCATTTGTTATACTAGTTTGTCGATAATAAGTCAAAGTACTACGGTTTAGTAGTGGTACAAATTTGGTGTAAAAGCAATCATATGATAAATATATATGTACATAAACATATGTTGCAAATTGTGTTTTGGTACAAAATCTCACTACATCAAAAGTTTTACGTATGGCCCTAAGCCAATTACTTCATCCTCATCAAGACCAGCATATCTAACTCATTTTCAAGAGAAAAACCAATTACATATGGCTAAATTATAATGTAATGAAGAAAAGTTAGAACAAAATAAACAAAAGTTAGAACGTAATAAACGAAAATTAGCCAAGTTGAAAAGATGGTCAAATAAATACTTGGCTTAAATTACGTAAATAGTAGTGACGATAAAATTTTAGTTTGTACATAAGTATTTTTTTTACATTTGTAATTAAAATTTAATGATTTTAATTGTTTATATAAAATGCTTATAATTTCTAATTATTTTTAATTTTATTTTTGTATAATATAGCCCAATAAAACAAAAAATCTAAATATTACAAACAATAACATGGATTAAAAATGTAACCAATAATTATAATTACCATGATAAAATTTTCAATAATAATGTTTATTAAAAGATTAAAACCTTCATAAAAACTTTTTAGCTATATTTTGAAAAACGTCGCTAATAAGTTTTGACAATAGTTTACAAAATGTAGCTAAAAAGTTTTTGCTACGAATATCGAATCATCACATATAATTTTAGGCGACGATTAATTAATGATTCATCGGTAAATGTTATTAACGTAGCTAATAACATTTAGCCATGAAAGAAATACGTAACAAAATATCGTTGGTGATGATTCTATCTATTGTCGCATGTCTCTTTTCCCTACGTATTATACTCGTTGCGAAATATAATTTATGACGATTTGATAAAAATGTTGCCTATAGTATTTTACTACCAGGATTTTGCGACAATTTAGGCGACAATTTATTATCGTCGCTAGAAATTATCATCGACAAATTCTGTACTTTTTCGTCACTAAAAAGTCACTATGTTGTAGTGTAGATAAAAGTTCTATACATGTAGTCACTCTTCTACTTTTTTTTTTACTATTCAAACTAATTCTCTATATGTAGTAATTCTGATAGTCACTAGAATCAGTTTAATAAAGTACATTTTTTTGTATACTAAAATGGCACATATGTTTAGATGACGAAGAAAATAATTTTAAATTCATTTCCCACATATTTCCTACCCATATCAAAACTATTTAATTTCTCTTTTTTCTACATTATATAAAACAAATTGCTCCTATTGGGGAATCTCTACAAATTATCTTGACAGTTACAGACCACAAACATTACTGTATTGGCGAAAATGATGTTATTATCAACTACATTGATCGAGAATGTAGGAGGTGCTTGATCACTTTTATTGTCCATGTAGTTCCGCACCCACTTCACACAATTTAATTTGAATTAAGTCATTATAGTGATCATAAAGAGCATGCGCTTCGAGTTTTATAGGCCAAGTCCGACGTAATTATGCATTATACTACGACCGTATCTGTAAAAACTAGCCTTACAAACAGGCTTTAATTATAATAATCAAGATATGTAGCCTTACTCGAAGACAAGTTCTGTTTGCATGTATATGCCGCAAACATCTAGATGTCATTCTAGAACACAACTAAAGGGAATCTGACTCATGTTTTTATGTATAGGTGATCAAACATGCTTCAACACTTGTGCCCAATAATCGTGAGCTTTTGGTCTTCTACACTTGGGTCCTATATATTTACATATGTAAAGTTTCTGATAATGGATTCTTTGTTAGGTGACGAAAAGTGAGTTACTTTAGTTATTTGTTTGATCAACCAATGTCAGCTTGACAGTTTTCCAACTACGAATTAAATATGATATATCCCACACAACGATTCACCAATCCCACAAAAGTTGGCATAAAGTATATATGCAGTTTACGTTAATTAAAAGGAAATATAACGGCACAAGAACCACAGGAATTGCTCAGAATCCAAAGCAGAGTAGAGTGACATCAGCCCTTTTATACATTCTCCATTTACCGATTATATAACTTTATTATACTGCAAAGTTTGAGTAGATTTGATGCTATTTGCAACCATGCATAAATTATGCATACTGGTCAATGTAGTTTTTTGTCCGTATGTTCCTAATAAGAAAGCTCTAATCCAAGCCTAACCAGTTTGGAAAGTGACGAATGCACATAAGTCATCTGAATGGAGAAGTATTTGGGAACTGTAATTTACTTTTTTTTGTTCGCAAATTTGTTGTTACTATATTGCTCTATTCGACCAGAATGGAGACAAAATTTTGCAGCAAAAACAGAATCGGAAATCAATGAAGAGTGGCACTCAGCTTATGTACGGTCCCGGGCTTCGAATTATTATATGACAATAGATAAAGAACCTACAGCTATAAACAAACCTATTATTTTGGTCAATGGATAACTTTCATGGAAAATTTATAACTTGTCATATTATTTGATAATATTGGGATAAAATTTTTTGTCTGGTCAACGTCACCGGCCCACAAAGTGCAAGAACTCAGACAACAATGCTTATCTCTTCCCTGAATCGACCTGTAAGAATGGTTTGCTTACCAGTTTGCACAGACAAGAATCAATTCCATCCAATCAGTGATCATGTGTCCCCAAGATCACTTGGGATCTCAGGCCGCCATAACAGGAAGTGTAACTTAGAAATTCTTACTCACTTCTTTGTACCGTAGCTTGTCACTTGCCTTTCCTTTTGTGAACTTTTTGACTCTTACCTATGTCCTAGTTTCTACATGATGCATCTTTAGTGAGGAGCTAGAAAGGCAAGAAAGTGTTTTGCTTGAAAGGTTCCTCATTATTTTTGAGCTTCACTCCAGCCTATGAGTCTCATCCTGCCATTGTTTCCACGAGTCTACCTAAAACTGCATGGAAATACGTCATTAATACCATTTTCTTTTTCATGATTAGCTCTTTTCTACATGAGATCATTATTGCACAAATTAACTGAGTGAATTATTTTTTATTTAAAATTTTAAAGTTTTGACAGAATTTAAATTTAAAAGAATTTATTTTGCACTTAATGAAATGACATTTATTTGATATGTAATTCTTGATCGTTGTGATGTATGAAGATAAAAATTAAATAATATTTTATATTTAAACATAAACTTTGGTAAGCATATTAAGTTGAAGTGATTGAAGAAATTATTAAAAAATTAAGAAAAATAAAACATATATCTTTTGTACGAAGACATTAGGAGTTGATATTGAACTCAAATCAGAGAATTAAGTAAAAGAAGCTTGTGGTTTTATTTATTGTCACCATCGAACATCATTTAATTTTTTATTGTAACTTCAATAGGAATATCAAATCAAGATGATTCGGCTACATAAATCTTAAGAGAATTTTATATAACTATTAAAATATACTTACAGATAACATCAGATAATGAAATCCCTAATATCAACTGATCAATGTCTATGATTCTTTGTTCTTAAAAATAGTGTGATGACTTTATCCTTCATTTTTCACAAAAATAAAAGAGAGTAGCAAGAGAAAATGAGAGAGAAGTGTGCATACGAGATAGATGGGTGATTCATGGAGAGAGAGTTTTCAACCTAAATATTAATAAATGTAAGAGAGATTCAGATGGAGGACAATATAATTTTGCAACAAAAATGAATCATTTCTAAGTTAAGTATTTAGCATAATATATGCATTGGATGTTCAATTAAGTGTCTATTAACTATTTGCATGGTCTAATTCCTTAATTTGGGAAGAATTAAAGAAAACTCTAATTTATGGTAATGAGAAATTATACATTTTCTTATTAAATTAATACAATTAAGATTTTGTGCTCATATTTAATGCGAGTGAATTGATTATTGGTGACATATAATTGTTCTAGTAAGTGTGAAATGTATTTTAAGGCGTACCTTAATTATTGTGTTTTATTGCATTTCTAACATTGTTTCCTTGTAAGTATGATTTACATTTGTGGGTTTTGATATATGCTATTTAATATGGTTTGATATGTGGTTATGATATATACTATTTGCATGTGCTGTGAAATGTGTATGATGTGTGGTTATGAAAGATAGTTGACCACACCTATCACGCCTATTAGTCAATGTTAGATTGAGATAGATACAAATTTGTTACCTATGGTGAATTATGTGAGGTCATAATGGGACATGTACAATTCTATTTCCAAGATTAAATTCAAGAGGGTACAAGTTCATTGGTCAAGACAGATTAACTGGTGCCTATCCTAGGTAGATACATTGTAGCGTCCCCTTACCGTATAGTACCCACCGGAACGCACGTAGGTCATTCCGGTACATATCCTACAATAAGAGAGAACTACTGACAAACACCACTATACTCCCCATAGCATCACAATACTAAAACATTAATAAGAAATGGAAACTTTTTAAAACCAAACTGTTTCCATT
>JANIHZ010000209.1:20353372-20379570 GCA_027478365.1 Erythroxylum rufum | reverse complement strand
ATTATGATGCCATGAGGAGTTTAGTGGTGGTTGTCAGTAGTGGTCTCTTATCGTAGGGTATTTACCGGAATGACCTATGGGTGTTCCGGTGGGTACTCTATGGTAAGGGGCGCTACAGTTACAATTAGGAACTAATCCTTTGTTGTTACTTACATAAGTCTCTAAGCTGCTTGGAGATGTCCTAGCTCATTTACTAATGTTGGAGACAAGTGGAAATAAAGGATTTTCAAAGTAGATAGTATTGATAATAAAAGATATTTAGGTAGAGGACAACTTAAATTTGCAACAAAATTGAACTCATAAGTATGTTTCATACTATAACATATAGCCCGTGTATATTAGAATATTTAAAAATAATTATTTTAAGGAATATATGTTTTAAATGTTTAGCTGAGCATATATATTAATTGTTTACATGATTCAATTCCTTAATTTCGAAAGAATTATAAAAACCTTAAGTTTAATAGGAAATTGGGTGTTCTTTTAAAATTAAATTGATACATGAGGTTTTCTTTTTCATATTTAATGTATGGATAAAAAATTCTATAGTGCCAAAACTTTTGAGATTTTTTTCATTTTAGTGCAAAACTTTTTAAAATTTTTTAATTAAGTGACTAACTTTTTAAAACCTTTAAAACTTAGTTTAAAACATTAGTTTTATTAGCTTTTTTTATGTGACTTATGAAACCACTTTTGGCCATGACATGTAGATATCCAGTAGAAAATTGGTGAACACGTAGACATCAATGTGAATTAATACATAACTCATGACCCAAAATTTATAACCTACAATATATAACCCATACCTATAACTCACCTAATTTATTACAAAGTAATCCACGCATCCTTAACCCCATATATTTTTTTGAAACAAAATGACTCAATGCCTCCTTTTTGCTTTCTAAAAGCACTATTTATTTGTTCCTTTGTAGACCCTCCATTGTCTCCTTTTTTGCCATCTGAAAATACAACATTTTTATTCCTTTGTAGACTTCTGTTGTTTCCTTTTTCCTACATGCCTTTAATACTTATATTCTTCTTCCCATGTGCCTCTCTCATCTGAAACTTCACTTACTATTTCTTTTTCATATTTGATGGTTGTTTGTTTTTCTATCCATTGTTTCATATGCTTTTCTTTCTTTTGTGATTCCATTCTGCTTATCTGCATCAGGTATAGATTACTAGGTATTTATTATTATTTTGTTTGTGTGCCATTGGTAATGGTTTCTGGGTATTGATTTTTAGGTTTCATTCATTGGGAATTTTGGCTTCCTTTAGTAATGTTTCATTCCTCGACCTAGCACATGGTTTATTGCCTCTCTTAATGCACTTAAAAGATGTTAGGAAATTTGCTCAGTGAATAAGTATTTGACTGTAAGTACATATGATAAAATTCTATCTTGCTACATCTTCTACAAGCATTTCATCAAATAACTTGCACAAGTTCGTCAAAAGTGTCACAGATCATAAAATGGATTAGATCATTTTGCACAAATATATCACTTTATAGGCTTGTTTTAACAACATAAGCAAGAAGTTGTTTGCCTATAAAACCCCAATACAAATGATAACAATCCTTTAATAAAACAAGGTAGGTATAATTATCAAGAAAGTAAGAGCCAAATGAAATTAAGTGGTTGTAAACAAAAATGCTTTAATTGGTGTTGGAGATTTAAAATATGCTTTAATAAGGTAATTCCATATTGGGTGACATGGGCTATAGTAGTTGTGATGGTTTGCATGAGAATTTGACCAATATGTTTGATGTTACGTCACTTTGTTTCAGAGACAAAAGAAGTTTGTACAAATGCCTATTGCACTTTGTTTCTTCTTATGGTCTTTTGGGTTATCAGAGGATAGCACATTCCATTAGAATTCCCTCTGAAATGATACTTGCCTAAAAACTTAGAAATATCAAAACATATATAGTGTGTCCATAATATTTATGCAATTGGTTGTATTGTACTTAAAATGCATTTTATAGTAGTGTTTTAAAGGGAAAATTAAAGAAAAAAATTTGAGAGAAATGTTTGCAACATATAACAGAAAACGAAACCTATAGAAAAGTGCACCAGATGATGGAGATGATAATGATGGGAATGATACACAAGATGAAATTATGACATTACTTTGAATTAGATGACAATTGTAGCTTTAAATAAGATGGTTCAAATGTGGATGAGGGGTTAAGACATAAATCAAAAGTTTGCAGATTTAACCCTTATAAGAAAATGATTAAGGTTGATCTTGGTATGTTGTTTGATGATTCTAACCAATTCAAGGCAACATGTCATAAGCTTGTTGTTGATGAAAGAAGGGAGTTCATTTTCATGAGAAATACCACAAAAATTATAAGTGTTAAATGTGCGAGTAAGTATTACAAAATGGTACATTTCAGCCAACATGTTGAAAGATTTAAATAGTTTTCAAGTAAGTATTTTAAATTTTCTAGTACTTTTAAATCTAGTCTTCATTAATATTATGGACTAACTACTCACACATATGTATGCAAGTAATGATTTTTTAATAGAAGGACATATGCAATCTTATTTTTCATTTAAAAAAAAGTGCGCCTTCAAAGTGGCTTGCTAAAATTAATTAATGACCTCTCGGGATTCACTACTGAAGCTAATAAACTTGAGGAAGTTTGTTAAGAAAGATTTAAGAGTTGATGTTGGATACAATGTTTACTATAGGGTTAGGAAGTTAGTGATAGAGGAAATGCAAGGAGATGTAAGAGTAAGATATAACAAGCTGTGGAATTATAGGGAAGAATTTTAAGGTCAAATCCCAGTAGTAGAGTTGAATTGATTATAGAAATGTTATCCCTTAGAGATGATTTGCAGCCATATTTTGATAGAATATTTATATGTGTTTTAAATGTTGCAAGAAGGAGTTCCTAGGTGGATGTAGATGTCTGATGGGACTAGATGATTTCTTTCTTAAAAGGATTGTAAAAGAATTAAAGGTGAGCTACATATAACAGTAGGAAGAGATGGCAACAATCAGATGTTTCTTGTGGTATGGTTTGTGGTTTATATTGAAATAACAAAAACTTAGAATTGGTTTTTAGATTTATTAAATAAAGACTTGGATCTAGAAGATAGGGGTGGATGACAGTAATTTTTCATCAACAAAAGGTATACTATAAACTTTATATGCTTCAACATATGCTTACTCTTATTACTTATTAACTTTTTTTTTTCAAATGAATGTTACATAGGGTCTTGTGTAGGCACTTGGTAGGTAAAGTAAGGTTTTATGTGAGATGAATGTTTACCAATTAGAGAAAGAGGGATCACAAAGGACTCAAACTAGAAAGACTATTCTGGCAATATTGTATATCATCTAATGAACTTGGTTTTTTTCAATTAAAGGACTTAGAAGAAGAGTTGAAAAATCCCTATAGGGATTTAATTAGAATTTACAAAGAAAAACAGTCAAGAGCATATTTCAATAATTTATTCACATTATTTAGTCTGGATAATATCTTTGTGAAGCATTTAATGGAAGTATAATTGAAGCAAAAAAAGTCATTATCACAATACTTGAGAAAATTATAGTGCTTGTGATGAAACAATTAGTTAAGAATAGGAACATGGCAACTAAGTAGAGAGATAACATTAGCCCAAGAAATAAAGAACAAATGAGAATTAAAAAGGAGTTAATCATTGATCGTGAACTTGGGAGTAATATATGATTAAGCCAGTTCAAAGATTATGAACAAGGGACAAGTATCTACATTCTTACTAATGTATGATTAAGCCAGTTCAAAGAGATAAATTATGGCCTAAAACTGAACAAAAACCACCATTTCCACCTCTATTTCAAAAAACCTTAGGCAAGCTCAAGAAGAATATGAAAAAGGAGAATTGGGAGAATAATACCAAAGGCAACAAGATGTCAAAAAGAGAAATGAAAACTACTTGTCAAACATGCTTCTAGCAAGAAAAATAAAAAAAAAATGTCCAATGAGAATGTGTTGCAACAAGTTTCAACCAATATACACGTAAGTTAAGTTATTATTTGTTTATCTGTTACTCATATGTCTTGAACATTATTGTTTTTATTTTAAAAAATGTAGTCTACAATTGATATCTAAGCAAAATGTTCTACTATTAATCCTTTAAGTCGACCATCAATGTCAAAACCAAGTAAAAGAAAGAGACCAGTTTGTGGATATGGGGAATTATGAGATAAGGATCCTCAAACACTAGTGACAACTAACAAGGCGAGTTATAACATGACAAAGGTTACATATATTGAAAATCACAAAGCTTTATGGGTTCTAAATCAAATTTGACAATCAGGTTACCTTTTAATTATATATTTTATTTTTGTTAGGATGAAAAGGATTAAATCAAAAGCTTTAGGAAGTACTGGACAAAGTCATTAAATTGAATATTTTGGTATGTCCTATTGATAAAAGTATAGGATTCTTTTGTAATAGTCGATGAATTTTGTAATAGGATATGGATGCTTTTGTAATAACCAATGAATTTTCCCTTGATGAGGAAACTTTTTTATTTATAAGACCTTATACAATACTTGTAAACATAAGCTCTTATATGATTAGTCACAACAGTTGTATGACAAATACAAAAAATCATTACAAGGAGATACATGTATTATATTGGATACTTTATAGTTCTAATATTGCCTTCTTTCTAAAATTTCAAGGGAATTAATCTTGATGGATTGGGTATTGTTGCATTCAGGAAATCGTAGCAGTTAACAACTTGGATAATATAGCAATTGTGAAATTTAACATCCATAAGTGGTTAAAGTTCTAACTAATTAAAGTAAGAAATCATGGCAGCTAACAGCTTGAATACTATAGCAGAAATCATAGCACCTAACAGCTTTAATACTATACCTTCTCATCTTAACTTACCTATTTATGTCCTATTAGTTCTCATGAATACCATAAAGCATTATATAAATCCTAGTTATAGTTAACCCCTTTAATAAGTTAAAGACTAATGTGAATGTTTGTATATTCTTTCATTGCAAAGCAAGTGTGTTCTTTTCATTAATAACTATTAAAGAAAGAGATTTCCCACGTCAAAACATAAGTATATACCAAAATAAAGAATAGATGGATATTTTAGAAGTCCAACTTCAGTACCCATAAGTTTCTCATACACACTTCTCTCCTCCATCCGTTCCTTTTTTGTTTTGCTCTTCACAAAAACTTGAAGTTTCATCTTAAACTTATGCATCCACTCGTAACAATTTTTAATCGCAACCACTAATAATACAACACTCAATATTTTAATTTTCTATTTTAACATTTTTTTTCTAGCTTGTTTATCTTTTTCAACAGTCCAATTATGATACTCAAAGCTCTTTCACACATCGGAGAATCAATCCACCCAAAAAACCAAAAATGTTGATGTTAAAAATAAATGAATAAGTTAACAACCGCATCAATATTAAAAAGTCAAAAAACTTATGAAACCATAAAATTAGAGATAACTCACCATACGTTGAGCACAAGAAACAAAACGTCTTCAAGTATTTTTATTCGTCCATGAAGTCTACATGACAACCATTAACCCCCAAATATAAAAAACTCTTCATCCAACATAGTCGTCGAACTTGCATTTGCTTTTTAACTCATAATGCTCAATCTTGGCTAGTTATGTTAGAAATTGTAACATAATAAGAAGTTTATTTTGGAGTTCAAAAGCTAATAATCAATTGGAATCTTAATTGAGGAAAATTAATTAATTTCATGCAACAGAATCAGAGTCCCGTTCAATTTGTATAAGAAGCAAATTGAAGCCATATACAAGCTTAACTTATCTAAAATAAATATTTCAAATGTTGTCTATATATTTCTAATATTAATACGATAAGCTTTATTGTACAATTGTAATAAATAATCCTTTGTGCTTTGGACTAACATATTGATAAATTAAAGTTTTGATAAACTTTTACTTCTGATCATGTTAATCAAAACTATTGAACAACTTATCAAAAAAATCAACTCTATTGACCATAGAGGGTTGTTTTTAGAAGGTACTTATGTATAATTGTAGTTATGTGTTGCGCACGTATAAACTAAAAAAGTTTTCCAAATTTGAAACTTGTCTATATTAAAATGCTCACTTATAGTATCATTTAATCACTATGAAAAAGAACATATGAAAGAAAAAAGTTTAAATCATAAACAAACAATCTAGATGAATACAAACTTTGAAAATGAAAAGAAGTTAAAAGAAACAAACAACCATGTTTTAAACCCAAAAATATAAGAGAAACTATTAGTAAGTTTCACAAGCTTACCAAATCTCAGAAATCAAGTATGCGTGTGTGAAATGAATGTTGCACACCTCCTTCAATTGGTGAAACCTAAGAAGAGACGTGGAGAAAGTCACCCGTCATGTAAGAAATGCACAACTGAAAAAATGAAGAAAAGGGAGAAACAAAGATATTAAACCTTATTACCTTACAACACTTAGCCTCAATGATTCCCTTTAACACATTAAGACTTGTCAAATCAATCTTTGGCTTTAGTATTCTATTGAAGGTGAAAACCCATGAATTGATTGATTCTCTTAAATAAAATAACAACAATTAGCAAGAGAAGATAATTAAACTCTTAGCTCTTGATGTTTGAGTTTCCTTAGTCATAGCCACAAAAAACCTAACCAATATTTTGAATTGTGTTGTAATAGTTTTAAAAAGCAAGTCATTTAATTAAAATTTTTAAATGGTTTAAACATCTCAAAAGATCTTGACGCTTCAAATTTTGTTACCCCTTTAATGTATAGTAATTGATTGATTGGTGACATATAATTATTCTAATAGACTTGAAGTATACCTTAATATTGGTTATGTGATTGTATTTACAATGTTAGTGCCTTCATAAAGGCGGTATGTTATATTGTGAGATGTATGTGTTAGGAAGATGTTATTCTATTTTTGGTCCAATCAAATATTACAAATTCGTTAATGGAGATGAATTAAACTGGCATCTATTTTAGGTAGATATAGAATATTGTCTATACTAGTTTTCATAAAATACTATTTTATTGTGTTATTATAAGTAAAGAGTCTATGAATATGAATAGATGGATTTTAAGAGCGATTCATGAAATTTGCTTTGAAGTCCGATGTTGAACCCTCGGTCTAATGCCTGATTATATTCTAATATGTTTGTTGCTTTAGTGTCCGATGGTGCACCATCGGCCTAATGCCAGATTATATTCTAATATGATTGTTGCTTTAGAGTCCGACGTTGAACCCTCCGCCTAATGCCAGATTATACTCTCAACATATGCTTGTTGCTTTACTGCTTTAGAGTCCGATGGGGAACCCTCCGCGGATGGGGAACCCTCCGCGGATGAGCTGATGCTTCTGTGAGTATCCCAATATGAACCTATCGTGACCATCTAGCTTATATATAGCTACGAGAGGTCACCAGAGCACTCAAAACTTCTAATTTCAGCTGACCATCATGTGTTTTACGATGCTCGTTTATAGCTTTTCCAGGGAGAAACCCATGAGACATCTTCTAAAACCAACTAGTCTTGACTTACAGGACTCGAGTTGCTAACTTATTGTCCTTCGGAGGAAATCATGCTTGCATGTTTCAAATGGATGTGACATCTGTTTACATACCGGCAAAGTCGGATTGGGAGGTTGGAAACTTATTGATCAATTGGCATCAGACATAATAGGCAATAATGACATAGCCGAGGAACGATAAATGAAAGTTTGAAAGGACTCTTGACTTGTGACAACTTCATTGGCTCAACTATCACAGCACAGGGGTTACATCTAGAAACCTAAAAGATATACACACAAAATATTTATATAATATAATACCTACTTATGGATAAGCTTTGATGGGGTACTCAAACAAGGAATAAAGTGCAAGGAAAAGATATTATAGTCTATAATGTGAGATAAGTTCTTATCATAGTTGCCCCAGTCGGGTCGGAGAGTAGATGCCTGACAAGGCGTATTCTCATCTCATTTGGCGCAGTCACAAACATATAGAAGGCAAACACTGCAAGATCAGCCGACGAAAGAGTAGAGCCAAGGAATCCCCGCGACATCCTGCAAGAAAGTGTAATCCATTAAATGTTCCAGGTAAAGGTGTAGCGAAAGTTAAGTCGACAAATACTGTCGTACGGTATAGAAACTGGTAAGCTTAAGAAGCATGTATACATACTCCGTAAAATGTTCCAAGACCTATCAACCAAATTGACAAAAGTTTACAAGTCCTAGACAAAGTACTGAATCCAAATTCCTTAAGTAACTAGGAAGGCATGACCACTATAACAGAGACAGATGGTAGAAAAGAAGAATAAAATAAATCATACCAATTTGGTAAGCGAAAGAAGGTACGGAAGAATGTTCTAATGCCATCAATATCCAATTGCAGTATAAGTGCTAGTCCAAAGAGAAAGAATGATCTTTGACGTTTCCTTTCTTGTGGCCAAAGGGTATTCCAGGCTATAAAACAAACGAATTTCATCAGATCTATGTTTGCCACCATATATTGGAGTCGGCGACACATTTAAAAGGCATTTTTTTTTTATGAATTTGTCACAACAGACGACTTTCCAGACATTATGGCGCATATATGCAGACCAACCATCAGTCTGGTAAGTGTTTGAAAGCTACGGATGAAGATCAGGTTATGCAAGAAACGCAAGATCACAGCTACCTATTCTCCTTCTGTCAATATATGCACAGACTGGATCGGATACTTCGATTCAAATAAAAGAAAGAAGAGTTTAAGGAAAGCTGAACTCCTAAGTCATGTATGCAAGTCAAGAACTGCATACCTTGCATTGAGATATTTGGCTTATTTCTTTCATAAGTCAGCTTGTCCTTTGAGTGATTCCCTTTCAATATCTTTGCAATTACAGAAGCATAATTTGGAGCCTCTGACAGCGATCTTACAACTGAATATCCTGTTAAATAAAATGAGAACCTAATAAGAATAATCAAATTCAAATTGTTCGAGAAAGTAGGAATGATCTCACGCATCTCACCAGTAGCTGGATGTACCATGCTAGCTGCAGCACCAAAAGCAAGATTCTTTTGCTCAGTATTAGGCAAGGAACCACCAACTGGAATGTAAGACCACTCCTGCACAAAGAGTAGGACAAAAATGTAGCATGTGTCATCTCATAGTAACTATATGCAAATGCATTGATTGGACAGATAGCCAGAGAACAGTTCGGATTGTCTATAAAGCTCTGTATTTTGCTCAAATAATTAAACTTTCTTCCAGAATCCATCAGTGTGAAACTTGGATAAGCATTAACCCCGTATCTTGGAGTCAGGCAGAAGAAGAACGCTTTTCATTTGAGAAAAGAACTGAGTTTTGTTTATACACACAATGCCTTGCAACAGAGTATAGCAAGATTACCTCTTCATATATTTTCAAAAGTTTGATGCCCATTGTCTCCAACCTTGACATGAGTTTTCTCCTTAACAAGTCAAAAGGCATAGCATCTCTTGAAGCCAGACAAGTTTCCTGCATTTATTCAGTAATTACTACAAATACGTTGCACATGATTGGCATGAATAATGGCTTATAGTATAAAAGGAAAAAGGAGAAGAAAAACCTCAAAGAAAACTCGTGTCGTTGACATAGGCATCGCATAAAGAAATGTGGGGTATTCAGCTTCTAAGGATTGAACCTTTTGCTTCATGTAGTCTCTGTAATCCATAAAAACCATAAGACTTGGATCATATGGATTATTTTCCACCTGGAATTTTTAAAACTAGATAAGTGTCACAAAATGGCTTATGTCACACCTCAAAGAAGAAAGAAAGAGAAACAAAAACATACACAAAGAATCAATTAGAAGTCTCGTCCTAACCATCAAACTTAGAATGTTCCACGAACAGGAAAAAAGCAGGTGAAGTGCAAAATCAACTCAGGATTTTGGAAATCTAAAGCTGAGAATAAGAGGTATCTTAATTTGCCATTATTTGGAAGACTAGACTTCACCCTCGTACCTCAACTTCTACGCCATATGCTGTTTGGACAGAAACTCTTGGACCTCCAACCTCATACTGCAACAGCTTTCCTGAAGCTGCTCCAGATGCCACAGTGACGAGCCTGTAGGCAAAACACCCGTACCATTACACCACCTCTTCCGAGAAATAATCCTCATACAACTACTATACATTCTACTAAAAACAAAAAGAAAATAAAGCCATTTAGAGACTTGCGATCACAGATTAAACAAAAACAAACAGTATCTACCTGCATGGAACAGAAACACCATCTTCACAAGCGACAACACTGTGCCCATCATTGGCTTCAAAAATCCTATCCACTTTTGAGCTCCGATACAAAACACCCGACTCCACACACCTAGAGAAAATTAACAACGTGACTAATGATAAGATTTAAGGAAGAGCCAAAAAAGGCTTGATTCTCATTCCTTCAAATAGTTGAATATATATGCGATTGAATATGCTTTACATGGAAAATCCTATGTCTAAGCTAATGACCGTTGGAGATATGTATTTGACTTTCATACAAGGGAAGCCAATAATATTGCGATGATAATGGCTGTGATTCTTTAGGAATCTCATCACTCCCCCTCAAGTTGGAGAGTGTAGGCTTGACACGCCCAACTTGCTAACGATTCGAAGGAATGCTTCTTTGCCAAGAGGTTTAGTGAAAATGTCGGAAAGTTGAGAAGATGAAGGGACAAATGAAGGAGCGATCAAACCAGCTTGTATCTTTTCACGTATAAGATGACAGTCTGACTCGATATGTTTAGTACGCTCGTGAAAAACTGGGTTAGCTGCGATGTGTAAGGTTGCTTGGTTGTCGCAGAATAATGTTGCAGCTTGCGGGGGATCGACGCCAAGGTCATGAAGGAGATATTTTAACCATTGAATCTCGCATGAGGTTTGGGTCATGGCGCGATATTTAGCTTTAGCAGATGATCGAGAGATGGTGACCTGTTTCTTGCTTTTCCGTGAGATAAGAGAGGAGCCAAGGAAGACACAATAACCTATGGTAGAACGCCTAGTTATTGGACAGCTTGTCCAATCCGAGTCACAATAGGCAATGAGTTGGAGAGAGCTAGAAGCAGACAATAAAAGGCCTTGGCCTGGAGTCCCTTTAAGATACCAAAGCAATCGAGTGGCAGCATCCATGTGTGGTTGTCGTGGCTCATTCATAAACTGACTTAGAATTTGCACACAATAGACAATGTCAGGGCGTGTTATTGTCAAGTACATTAAGCGTCCAACTAGACGACGATAACGAGAAGGATCATCAAGTGGAGTGCCATCTGAGTTTGTGAGCTTTAAGTGTTGCTCCATTGGAAAGTCAACCGTACGAGCTCCTAATAGCCCGGAATCATCAAGAATTTCTAACGTATATTTTCTTTGAGAAAGATGTATACCTTGAGATGAGCGTGCGACTTCGATGCCCAAGAAATATTTCAAGGGGCCTAAGTCTTTGATATTGAATTTGGTATTAAGATAAGCCTTTAGATTTTCTACACCTGCATTGTTAGTGCCTGTAATAACGATTCATCTACATATAATAAAATGAAAAGTTCAGCATTACCTTGTGTGCAAAAGAATATGGAATGGTCTACTTTAGATTGAGTGAAACCAATGTTTAGAAGTGCTTCGACAAATATTTGGAACGAATTTTGACTAATTTGTTTAAGTCCATAAAGGGACTTATTCAACTTACAGACTTGGTTCTCCCCATGACGAGAGAATCTAGGTGGAATGGTCATGTATACCTCTTCAGAAAGGTCCCCATATAAAAAGGCATTATGGACATCCAATTGGTGAACATTCCATCCTTTTATTGCAATAATAACTAGCAGACAACGTACTGTTACTAGTTTGGAAAATGGTGTGAAGGTCTCATGAAAGTCAATTCCTTCTTGTTAAGTGTATCCTTTTGCAACTAGACGAGCTTTGTATCGCTCAATTATGCCATCTGATTTGTATTTGACTTTGAATACCCACTTACAACCAATGAGATTCTTTTCCAGTTGGTAAGTTTGTGATGGTCCATGTATTATTGGTTTCAAGGGCTTCAATTTCCTTGGCCATAGCATCCCTCCATTGTGGTGATTTGACAGCTTGTGAGAAAGTCCTAGTCTATAACATTAGTGATAGCAGCTAAAAGGAACGATGGGATGAAGAGAATCTATCATAAGATAAGTACTTTGCAAGAGGAAAATGCATACCTGATGAGGGTGTCATCGAGGGAGAATCTTGGTTTTGGGGGAACTTTGAGGTCGTGGCATTTGAGCAATGAAAATCCATTAGGTAAGCTAGTGGTTTATGGGGGCAAGTAGATCAGCGAGGAGGAATGGTTATGGATTCGTCTAAGGTCGTATCATGGGATGGTGAGGTTGGTGTTAGGGAGGACTCTTGGAAGGTGGAGTTGTTAGGTGGGTTGTTTGGATGTGGATCTTGGTGTGGCGAAAGAGTGTATGATTCTAAAGAAATGTCATTGGCTGGTAAAGGAAGAACTTGATTGGGATTAGAGGAAGGTTTTGGAATAGACTCAAAGTAAAAATAGTCTCAAAGAATTGAACATCTCGACTGGTAAAAATCTTATTTGAGTTAATATCATAGATGCGATATCCCTTTTGACCAAAAGGATAGCCTAAAAAAATTCTGGGGTTAGAGCGAGCATCAAATTTATCTTTTTATGAATGTTGTAAGCAAAACACAGGCACCTAAAAACACGAAGATTATCATATTTAGGTTTGGTGCCAAAAAGAATTTCATAAGGAGAGCATCCAGATAAGAGCGGGGTTGGAATTCGCTTTATAAGGTATGCGAAAGTAAGAACACACTCGCCCTAAAATTTAAGTGGGAGATGTGCTTGAAAACGTAAGGCACGAGCTACCTTGAGTAAATGTCTATGTTTGCATTCGACCACTCCATTTTGTTGAGGGGTACTGACACAACTAGATTGATGCAAGATGCCCTCTGATTTAAAAAATTGTTGAAGATCAGAAGCAAAAAATTCAACCCCATTGTCAGTTCTGATTTTTTGAATTTGACATTTGTGTTGATTTTTAACAAGGGATATAAAAGCTTTAATATTTGGTTTAGTCTCATTATTGTGTTGCATTAAATAAACCCATGTAGCTCGTGAAAAATCATCAACTATGGTCAAGAAATAATGAGCATTATATAAAGACCCCAAATATCGATATGAATTAACTGGAAAATAGTTGTGCTAGAAATTGAGCTAAGAGGAAAACGACACCAAGTTTGTTTTGCAAGAGGACAGACATGACACATGCAATTTTTTGAAAAAGAAATGTAAGGACTACTTTTGGATAGATAGAGAAGTCTCGTAGAGGATATGTGACCTAGACGCCAATGCCACAAGTCAAAGTTCTTTGAGGAGAGTGAAAGTCCTGAGAAAATGTTGTTGAAATCAGGTTCAAAAATGGATAAACCATCTTGTTCCTTACCCAAACCAATCACCATCCTCGTTGACAGGTCTTGCAAAATACATCTATCATGATAAAAAATAACAGCACAATTTAACGCTTTGGTGAGCTTACTTACTGATAGTAAATTGTGCTTGAAAGAAGGGATGTATAAAACATTATCAACATTTAGAGTAGAGCTTATTTTAGTCGAACCAATATGAGTGATTTATTCCTTTTGACCATCAGGTAAGATGACCATGTGAGGAGTGGCAAATTTAGTAGATGAAGTTAAAAGTGATTGATTTGAAATCATATGTCTGTAGCTCCACTGTCAATGACCCATAATTTTGAAAACTTGGTGAGAAAAGCAAGAGACGTACCTGCTAAATTTGTTGCAGTTTGTGAACTACCTGAGGGGATGAGACTAAGCAGCTTGCTGACTTGCTCTTGAGTGAGTTTTGGAGTTATAGAAGTCTCATTTGAAGGACTAACATTACCATTAGTAATCTCACTTTGTGTGCCAGAAGCATTTGCTGCATAGTGAGAAGCACGAGAACGTCCCTGTAGAGAAGATGTAGAAGTAAAACCACCTAGTTTCTTCTACTTGTATTTTAATTTGTTGCACTCTTCAATAACGTAGTTGTCTTTCTTGCAATAACGACAAAATTTCTAGGTGTGAGTATTATAATGAGTGCCATATTTTGTATTTTGGGAAACAACCAAAGTTATTGTTTCTGTAAGAGGTTTAGGGATTGCAAGAAGATTTCGTTGTCGTTCTTCTTGCAGCAGTAGGCTGTAAGCTTTGTTGACAAATGGTAGAGGATCCATAAGGAGAATTTGACTGCGGAGTGCACCATAAGACTCATTCAAACCCATTAGAAATTGCATTAAGCGTTGTTGAGTTTCAAATTGAGATATGGATTTTGATGTACCACATGTGCAGGGACTAACCTTGGACATTGCAGATAATTCATCCCAAAAAGATTTAAGTTTACCATAATAAATAATTATGGAAGATGTACCTTATTGATTTGTGGCAATAGCACGAGTGAGTTTAAAGATACGAGGTGCGTTGCTTTGTGAGAAGCGTTCCTCTAAGTCTTTCCATATCTCAAAAGCAGATGAGCCACATAGGATACTGTCTACAATATCCGGTGCGATAACGTTAAGTATCCATGATACCACCATGTCATTTGCACGATCCCATAGTGGGTAATCTGGGGATGTAATGGAGGGCCGTGACAAAGTCCCATTTACAAGATCAAATTTATTCTTGGCATTTAGAGCCATTTTCATGGCTCGGGACCAGTTATAATAATTGTCCCCAGTCAAAGGTTTGGACACAAGGATGGCACCTGGATTATCTGACGGATGGATGGTGTAAGGAGAGAGCAAGTTTTGATCAATAGAAACATTTTCGTGACTGTGTGGAGCACTTGAAGTTTCTGAACCAAGGGAAGAATTGGTATTTGTCATGATACGGGAGTTGGAGATGTTGAAGAGAATGAAATTGCAGAGAAGATAATTAATGCTCTGATACCATGATAAGATTTAAGGAAGAGCCAAAAAGGCTTGATTCTCATTCCTTCAAATAGTGAAATATATACACAATTGAATATGCTATACAGTACATGGAAAATCCTATGTCTAAGCTTAATGACCGTTGGAGATATGTATTGACTTTCATACAAGGGAAGCCGGTAATATTGTGATAATAATGGCTGTGATTCTGTAGGAATCTCATCAATATTCATCATTTAAAGTGTTCGCCATCTATCGGGATTCAGGAGCCAGTCCAGTGCGTAGGAAACTCCATCCAAGAGACCTTTGGCAGTGAAGCTTCGTGTCATATTGGTGTGATGGAACTGTGATTGGAATGAGTTGTAGTTCAAAGTTGCACATTTCTCAGTTTGCAATTAATGATAAGCAACGAAAATTCTGACGTTGCCTCAACTGTTGAAGTCACATATATCAACTGATCAAGAGGTATTTAAATCTCAATTTTCATAGATCACAACAAGAATACACTTGATAGTGATGATTGAGTTTTTAATGAAAGATTAGTCTCTAAGTGGAAAATCAATTCAAAATCCCATAATCAGAAGAGCTCATGCCAAAACTACACCTGGTTAGTTACTGCAATCATCACAGAATTTCAAAATGGGAACCAGATTTTGGCTAGTAGCTTTGTTGATTTGGATACTGTTGCAATTGACCTACCCAACTCGGCTTGCCAAAGTTCCAAGCTAGAGCCCAACAAAAAGTTGGTCGGCCTTTTAGAATGCCGGAGCAGGCACAATACGGCAGAACCAGATTCAACGCAACGAACTCATAAATAAATGGCGTGGCAATCAAAATACCAGAAGTCCACACATTACAATGTGCCAATCTACTCCATTATTGATTGATTGAGGGGAAACCAGCTAGTCCGAAATGAAACGGATGCCATTATTACGTTTGAACCCCATTTCCCTTGTCATTTTTAAGGACCATCACTGAAGCACAAAGGGCCCGCTGGCTTTTTCAGGAGCTAAACTATATCAACCACTTTGATTTTGTGCTTCCTTTTACTTTCCTCTCTCTTTCCCTCACTTGTTAGTAATTGCAGTGTTTCCACTTCTCTGTCACTTCGTTAGGGCCCATTCCATGGTATACTTCCAAATCTTTGGTTGAAACTTTCAGGCCAATTTAACCATGAAAAGTAATAAAACGAAGTAGCAAGAAGAGCCTGAGTTTATGATAATTGATGTCAATTCTTACTTATCACTTCGTAGAAGACCTCTACGCATATATAGCAAGTATCACCATCTATACCATAGTTGATGCCAAATCATTAAACCTTGCTCATATATATCATCGTATAGAATACAGAATCCTCAGGGAAAAGGATGTTAATACTTTCATATATATAGTTTTTAAATTAAGATCGAGACTACCATGAAATCCAAATGGCCTGATACACAAACAATTTTTAAGTCTCTCTCTTTCACCCTGCTCTTCACGAACATTTAGATGCCTATCTTGAACAAAATTTCAAAGATAATTCACCTTTTTCTTTCTTCTTGTTTCCCTGGTTCATGTACCTACTAGTCAGCTTCATGTGTCACTCAACATCAACATCTTACTTAAATCCAAGCAACGGTGGGTTGCTATTGACAGGAAATGAGTAGTAAAAGTGCAAAGAGATGGATCTTCTCCCAGCTATAAAACAAAAGAGAGTTTTAGCTAAGACTCTTGGAAACGAGATGCTGCTAGGACTCCTTGTCCAGCCCTCACTCCTCAGTCGTAATGGTTGAATATGCTGATTTAGTTACTGGACGAGAAACTCACTCGGCGATCAAAAACGTCAACAAGATTGAACTGAAACGCAAAAGAATTGCGTTAGAAATACTTAAACACGAGTCTCTTGCTTGAACTTAAACTGTTTAACTTATTCAATTATTGAAGAATTATTGTGTGTGCTTTAAATTTGTATGTCAGGTTTGTTCGAAGATATCTATTTGGGGCACACGTGAGCATAAGCTCAAGTTTTCGGCATGGACCCCAGTTTTATTAATTTCCCAATAATAGCAGAGTTCTGGTCCCCTCAAATTGTGTCTGATCAAGGCCCAAACCTAACAAGGACACGCAAAAGTTCCGTAGATAAGTGATGGTGTCCCAGCCTCTTTTCAAGGGTTAAAACCATGTATGGGCCATGTTGACCTCAAAAAGGGGGACAAGATATCCGGCAACTTAGTAGCCCAGATAAGTCAGTGGTTGGTGCTTGCCTTGCTAATTGCTATCTCACTCCCTCAGCCTATTCTCACCATTTATAGCCTTCGAACAAACTTTTTTTTGCTACATTAAACGGACAAGTCACAGTCACATCCTTCAACCTTTGAGCTGTTGGCCGCACGGATGGCCACAGATTTCAGCTTTCCATCCTCTTTCTCCTCCCACACGAACGGTTTTCTAGGTAATACAATCACTCGGGAAAGATTGATTTCCCACTTAGGTCTTGATCATGATCACTCAACTAATTTGGTTTTGTTTGTCTGAAGAGAGTTAATTAATTCAGGGTTATACTTTTGCGTGTCCCTACCGCTAGACAACATGGTTTTGATTTGAATTCTTTGGTGCCTGGATAAGGATACAAAAAGGTTTACTAATTAATAATGTGGTAGAAAAAGTGAACAGACAAATAGGAACAAGTTTGACATAATTACGTTGCAAAAAGAAAGGGCTGACATTAAAATTTTAGTCCTTATTCTTTCTTGTGAACAAATAGTTATAAAAATAATAAAATAATTTTTATTTATATAGCGTCGTCGTCGTCGTTGTCGTCGTATTCATTCCGAAGTTCCGTAGTAAAGCGGAGTCTGTAGAAATCTGATAGTACGCAGCCTTATCCCTATATAATAGAGAGGATGTTTTCGGTAGACCCACATGTAGATGTGACAGGAAAATAGTGATGCAGGTTAACAGAAGAAATAAGTAAAATATTTATTTATATAGCATTTACCACTAATTTTTAAAATTTAAATGATATATTTTAAATAAATCATTTTAAAAATAAAATAATTAATGTATTCAATCAAAAGGTGTAGTTTTTATCTATTTGCTAAAATAACATTAATTATACCAGATCATCAGTGATAGGTGATAGCAGGCACCGCATATACTTACAAGTATTCCCTTTTATAACTCCTTTTATTAAAGAATTACAGGATACTTGTCCTTCACAAAACCTGGTTGTTGAAAGGGAGAGCTGGAACTAATTTGGAGTTTTTGTCAGCCTAATGTTGAAGGCTGAGAAGATGGATATATTTATTGATTTCATTTTTAATTTGGTAACGAATGGAGGGTTTAAGCCTTCATAAACCCTAATTTCTAACGAGAATGACACAAAAAGGAAAGAGACCATGTAACGAGTAGCAGCCCAGAGCCCATGATCGATAATAATCAGGATATTAACTTAGCGTCAGTAAACCAGCTAGACAACAAGACAAATGGAGAGTTCGTTACGCACAAGGGACAGGTGGCACCGAATCCTGAAATTAAGGGAGTCAGAAGGAGCAGCAGAAGGAGGGTATCAAATATTCGATGGAAGGATTTTGTGGGTTATGCTGAGAGTGGTAACAACCTTCCCCTGAATTCTCTTCTCTCTCTGAAATTCTCTCTCTATCCTTTCCTCTGTTCTGATGCACTCTTCTGGTTCAGGTCCCTGAATCTCGACGGTGAAGCTTGAGTGGAAGACCATCGGTCCTATCCTTCCCTACTATTTTAGCTTACGAAGAGTGTCATTAAATTGGTGACTTTTGGATTTATTTTCTTGTCAAACACTATATAGAGAAGGACTGTTTCTCGGTAACTACGAATTAATATCGATACTGTTACAGACCATCACTTGCAACCAATTTGCGATAAGTTCAGGAAGGAGTTTTAAGTAAGTAGGACAAGGAAAGTTGTCAGATGTTTCCAAGATATATGCCACACGTACAAGCTTGCATAATTGTAGTGCTATATTAGAAAAAAAGTGTAAGTTGCCTGTTAAGTAGGAAGAGCTTATTTAATTACATCATGCATATACGAATTAGTGTTTTTGAGAGATAAAATTAATAAATTGGAATGCGTTCAAACTAACCTTATGGTTTTTGAAAGAAATGTGCATTTTGTAGAAGAGAGTAAAAAGTGCCTGTAAAGTAGAGCATGGCTCTTGATTTAAAGTACATGCAAATGGGTCCATCTTTTAAGAGTTCATATGGAGTCCCATGCCGCTACAATGCTTAGAACTTAAAAAGATGGCTTTACTTGGCTATCTACAAGATAATCATTTCCAAGGGAGGTGACTAACTTAGATTAAGTCATCGTATAATAAACCCATCAAGGATCTGCTTATCTCGAAGATTACTGACATGAAAAGCCGAGCATAGACTAGAAACAGATTGAGGTCTCCAAGATTCAATCTCTAGCTACCTTATATAGTCATGATGATGGTGACGATAATCATCTTCTTGTTCATGTTTCCTATACAGTGTAATGAACTCTAGACCACTTGACCCATATTACATATGTATATATATAGCCACCGCCCCGGTACCCCATAATAAGAAGTAGCTAAGGATATTACATCTCTGATAAACAATCATTGAATCATTATTATTCTACATATGCAAAAGGGCCAAGGAACATGATGGCAGCAATGATGATTACTGACCATTTGGTGACAAAATTATAATTCAATTTGGGGAACTGGGAAGTTAACATATGTTATAAAATATGAAGCCTATGCTGCCTACATGATTCTCTTGTAGGGGAAACAAGTGTCAAGATTTTACAAAAGTAACTAAAATAAACGTCAGGAAGACTACAAATGAATAGATTATTATATTGAGTTTAATTAAACGAATCTTATTAATTACAGATATTGATAATATGCATACATTTTGATTGGGATTTGGAGATGAATGACTATGATATAAATGTAGTGTAGGCATGTTATATATATAATGAATTGATAACAATTAATAAATATAGAGAGTCTATGAAATAAAATTTTAAAAAAAAAAGGAAAGGAGGAGAGGTGGGGTAAGTGGGATGCCCTCCAGCGGCGCACATGGGAAGGGGTTGGACAACCGGGCGACACAGTCGCCATAAAACCAACAACTTCACATGGTCCCTCTTCTCTTCCAATCTATCTACTCACATGCCACTTCCTTTCTATAATGTTTTACCCTTTGATTTTGGAAATTTTCCAACTTAAATTAAGTTTTGGATGTAAGATTTTGTTTTCCTTTTTTACTTTTTAAGAATAATATCATAGAGTAAAATAGAATTTATTTAAATATATACAAAAATAACATTTAATTGAATCGATTCAAATTAAAAATTCCGGTTAAATTCTTCTTTTAATTTATTAAGTAATTTAATTTTATGTTTATAGTTCGTAAAAAATAATGTTAGAGACAATCACTAATTAAGTTGAATCCTTCACAATGGGCATTCAAGGTTGGCTTCTCACTTGTAACCAGAAAGTGCTAAATGTACTTGGTTCTAATGTACAATCTTGTGATTGTGTTGTCCACCATAGTTTGTTGGGGCATTTTGGGAGTGATAAACGTGACGTGCATGTGGTCATGCAAATTTTGGCCAACATCACTCACCCAATTACCAGTGCCTGCTATATGATTTTACCTCTTCCAGCTTTTTGTTCGTGCCCACAATTCCTTGTGTGAGCAATTTTGGTGCACGCGACAGGAAAGCAATGAACCCCAGCTTTATGCTTATGTGCGTGTTTTTTCCCAGGGAACTACATCTCTACATTGGCGGAGTATGTTCACATGATGGTTAATACATCATCAAACTGATTTAAATCCATATAGCTACGTACACATACACGCTTTTATAGGTAGCTTGGTGGGGAAAAAAATGACTATTGGAGTGCAAAAATGTTCAAGTTTTTCATAAACAGAAGGCTAATTGATTATTGATAGAATTGAATCAGTTGTTGTTAGAATTGCCACTTTAACGATAAAAATGAGAATTTGAGGGCAATTCATATGCATAACTCGATATAAGATGTTGTTAATATGCTAATTAAAGTGGCATATTAGCTATCGAATATAAGGAAGCAACCAGAAACTTAACATATTTAGTTATTAAACCTTAAAGTTTTATAATGTTTTTAAAAATTCTGGTTATGTTGTGTTAGATAAATCACAATAAATTCACACACACTTAAAACACCGAAAATTAAAAAAAAATGACACAAAGATTTAACAAGGCTCGGTCAACGATGCGTACATCCTCAGACAAGAGTAAAGAGAATTTTACTATGAAGAAAACGATACCAACGAAATTATTACATGTGGGTTTTTTATTTGAAGCCCGACACTTATTTTTATTTTTCTCCAATTCGAGTCACACCGTAAGTTTATTAGATTAGGTAATCCACCGAATTTTAAGACAAAATAACAACACCTTGAAAAAGTTCGCATAGAACAGATTATCACTTTTAAACAATTTCGATTTACCACGACTCTTAGGAGGTAGGCCACGACCATTAGAGGACGAAATTTCATAAGCATAGAGTTCACGTAAGAGGAAAATAGTCATGCTCTGATATCCACTATATATCCTGATTTAAATGGGCACTTGACTAGCGTAATGCAGTGAACGACTATAATAGCTATAAGCAACGTGGTGGAGTACAATGAATCCGAAGGGAAAGATAGATTGTCACTTGATGACGATAGACAACGAAGTGGTATATATGAAAAGGAAGTACTTCTTTGATCAGCTCAAAAAGATAAATGAAAGAGATCGTAAGGTCAATATAAAGAACAAAAGTTAATTGAAAAGAAAGCCGTGCATGAAATGTTCGAAATATTTAAACCACCACCACTTAAAGTGCAGTTGATCATGTCATCCTTGGAATCTGCTCCATCTGAAATAATGTGCAAGTGATGAATAAGAATCAGTTCACATAGTTAAAACTGGTAAGATATACTATATGCTTCGATTAGCTTTGGATCAGGAGTCTCTCTTCCCTGGACCCTGAATGAAAGGTGATGCCACACAAAGGGCGAGCAAAAGTTTTTCTTTTGTTAGGAAAAGTCCACTTGGTAAAACTGAGTTTCTTGAGTTTCGCCAGTCATCTGATCCAAGGCAACTCGCAAGCAACAAAGTCAAGTGAAAGCAACGTCATGTGAAGAAACAAGTTTCTGTATTAAGTGAATAATCTAATTTAATTGAAGAGATTAATTTCTTTAACACAATATTTTTAGTTTACTTAATAATATAACGTCTTAATTAAGGTTTTAGTTGTAACAAACCGAATTTTATTACGAACCAAAGTCCAAGTAGAAATATAAATTCATCGACCGATTGGTAAATGTCAAGAAGCATCCATGTATATTCACCAAAGTAGATGTAACTTTAATTTGATGGTCTTTCTCAATGTACATCCTCCCATACATAAGTTATTCAATTCCTTTCTTGAAGATTTGAGTAAGATGATGGTTTTATGAACCCTAGTTACCAATTATACGATGAATTCAGTGCATAATATTGTAATGGGAAAGGAAACTAACTGTTAGAAAGTGTCTAATTCACCCCCAAAAGCTAACTCAAGAGGAAGAGGTTTGCACATTATTATAAATTCTTCAATGCCTTTGTAATTATCCGATGTGGAATTCTTGACACACCCCTTCAGTCCAGAATAGGACTGGACATCTGATGGACATATTGGACAAAGGGACATAACTGGGTACCACCTCAAATCATCGGGACAAACTGGCTTTGATACCATATAGAAATTATGTTTAGGGTAAAATTGAAAACTTGTTTTATTGACCAAAAGACTGTATTTTATATACAAGTCACAAGTAAGAAGAGAAAAAAGAACTGAACAAAAGAATGGCTATCAATATCTATTAAGTTAACCGTGACTACTGTATCCAAGACTAACAGTGCACCAACAATCATAGGATAGCTAGCATCACCTTGTCGTCACCCAACCCAGCAATGGCTTGAAGCTCCAGCTCATATAAATCCTCCCACGTGTTGCTCTTCAATTTACTACATGAAACTCCGTAGACACAATATGACCACCACCCTCCTTTGGCTATATTAATACCCATCAAGTCCAACCACACAACTCTTCCCAAACCTGGCGTATCATTACCATCTTAATATAGATTCAACACCCTTTCTTCTCAAACGCTTCAAGCACCTATTATCCAAAGTCTCACAAAACCAAAGCTAGCAAACAAATTTAGAGACAGAGAGAGAAAATATACAGGAAAAGTAAATCTTCTTATATACTGCTAGAGACGTCCAAAACTCATCATCATATGGAAGTTGAGAAGGCAAAGATGGGATTTGAAGAGACAGAGCTCAGGCTTGGTTTGCCTGGGAACAATGGAGGGCCTGAAGGAGAGGTGGCAAGGAAAAGAGGATTCTCGGAGACTGTAGACTTGAAGCTTAATCTGTCCTCAAAACATCTGGGGACAGATCCAAGTGAAAACTCCAAAGGTTTACACAGGGAAAAGAACCTTCTTGCTGCTGATCCAGCAAAACCTCCTGCCAAGTAAGTTGCAAGCTTTTCAGTTTCTTATCTGCTTCTTCTGTTATCTTGAGCCATATATGTTGTTTCAAGATCATGTCGTGGCCTAAAAACAGAAAGAAAAAGGCTAGTTGCTGGTTTAGGCTAATAACATATTTCAGAGAGAGAGAGGATATACAGTTGTTTTATGATGACCCTTTCAGCTAGAGAATAGGTGTAAATGCATAAACTAGATTTCTTGCAAGTGTTATAGTATAGATCTTGATGTCTATTCAAAGGTGAAGCTCGCTGAACTTTGCTGTGGTTGTTTAATTTCGGACTGATAGAACTTGTAGCTATTTCACTATTTGTTATTAAATTGAAGAAAGCACAAGTACACGTAGGCTCACACACACGTATTAATATGGCTTACATCAGTATACTTTTCCCTTCTTCCTGTATTAGTTCCAATTTCCGGCAGCTTATATATCTATTTCCGTAGTGCATATTTGGATATATAAGTTTCACAGTGTTTATCTCTTATATTCTAAGCTGACGATATAATTATACAATCTCTGGGGAAATATACGCGACGATTCTATTTGTTTTAAAGAACAGTTAACTTAGGTGTACTAAGATCCTTGATGAGGTTAAGTTTGAGATAATTAGATTTTGGGAGAAAAGAAAGTTGAAGAAATGAAGTGAGAATTCTATGATCTCAAAGTATGTAACCAAGAAAAATAAAATCACCAAGAATTGGAAAAAGTAAAAAGTTTTTATTATGACTAGGCACAGTAATGCAGAAAAAACTTTGACTCACTTACACTAATGTGTTCTTCTAATCATTGTTGAGCTTATTATGCTCAGCCTTTATATTAACACTAGCTAATCTAATTTGCAAGTTTAACTTTCAGGAATTTATCTTCTTCTTATTACTGATATACTCAAATGGTGATTTTTAGGGCACAAGTTGTTGGGTGGCCTCCAGTCCGATCATTCAGAAAGAACATGTTAGCAGTTCAGAAGAGCAGCACTAATAAGGAGAGTGAAAAGGTGTTTAATGGAGGAAACCCTACCTTTGTGAAGGTTAGTATGGATGGTGCACCTTACCTCCGTAAGGTAGATTTAAAGATGTACAAGAGCTATCAGGAGCTCTCCGACGCCTTGGCCAACATGTTCAGTTCCTTCACTATAGGTACATGATGTACATAGATACACGTACAATTACATGGTTGATATAGAATCATACTTCCGTGATGTTAGAATATATATACAGTAAGTTGACATGGAAGTGTTTTGGAACATTGAAGAGAGCATTGGGTCTCAAGGAATGAAAGATTTCGTCAATGAGGGAAAGCTGAAGGATCTACTTAATGGCACTGACTATGTTCCCACCTATGAAGATAAGGATGGAGACTGGATGCTTGTCGGTGATGTCCCTTGGGAGTAAGTCTCCCTGTCTTCGTTAGTTTCTTTTGTCTAATCAAGAGCCGTACTGGTTAAACAACTAAATCCTTGTATATTACTAGATTTTGAGTAGAAACTGAAATGTGCTTCGTTCTTATTCAACACAGGATGTTTGTTGATTCATGCAAGCGACTGCGCATAATGAAGGGAACAGAAGCTACTGGACTAGGTTAGTTTCAAGTTCCAATCCTTCTACATGTCTCTTTGACTTATAGGAAACAAACCCGCTTGACAAATGACTATTAATATTTCTACTAGAACCTCCAAAGTAACGAAATGTAATTCTTTGTTGTTCTTAATCGTTCTTGGAATCCAGCGCCAAGGGCCATGGAGAAACGCAAGAACAGGAGCTAAAGCAGGATCGAGCATCAATACCTGCAGGAAAAGTTGCATAAAATTTGAGCAGGAAGGGTTGATGTGATAAGATGTTACTGTATAATTACTATGTTTGATAAAATATAAGTGAGATACCAGTTGAGTACTATATATATATTTATTGTGGACAGGAACGATAATAACTCTTTGAAGCTATCTTCCAAGACTTGGTTATGTGTCTTTTGCATGTTTAGTGTCGATGGTTTGCCTATCAATAACACTATTAATGATGGACCTATTTGTTGTATTCGTCCCCATTCAATTATTTGTTTATTTTTGCATTATTGTTGCACTACTCAGTACAAACATGAAGCTTCTTGTAGGGTATTAATACAACTTTAATGGGTATGTACAACCTGGCCTCAGATATGTTCCATGCACGATACCTCTGTTAGAGAAGGGGAACAATAGCATGTGCTTGCTCATAGAGCATTTATTCATTCCCATCAAAATAAGCTGTTTTCTTTTTTCCTTTTTCAAGGATAGCTCGATGAAAATTATACAGTGTCCAGAGAGGTGGGGTTACTGCACAATGTAAAAGAAAGTTTCAAGAACAAGAAACATAAGAATTAATTAATTTGCTCCGAGACAGGGCGGGTACGATTATGGAAAAGAGTATGTTGTGGCTTGACGTGTGGTTCCCTGAGGCAGAGGCGTAGACACTGTATTATTTGACTTTACAGTGTCTGTCCTTCAAAGTCTGATACTCTAGGCCTTAAGTGGTTTGGAAAATCACTCGGTCAGCTTTTGATGACTCCTGACTCCTGAGCATATAGCATTTGAGAGCATGTTCCTCCGACTCCGAGCCGGTGAAATTAATCTGTACGCTTGAACCTTTAGATTTGATATTAATTTTTTAAATATTATTATCGGTAAAATAGATTTTAAAAAACTCTAAAATTTATAAGTAAATCTAA
>JANIHZ010000209.1:20212361-20222820 GCA_027478365.1 Erythroxylum rufum | reverse complement strand
ATAGTAAATTGGTATAGACAAAACACAAGATGCATAATGAGGATACTTTACTTTTGTAACATGGTGTTATTTCATAGGAAAAAAAAAAAAAAAAAAAACATTGCAAGCAGTAGACTTCATGTATTGCTTTTCTAAAATCATGGCCTATTCTTAATTTCTAGAAAATTAGAGGACATGAAAATTTTAATTGTTCGAATTAATATCAATTACATTTCATACCGAAGCCAAAAACATTTGAAACAACGAAATATCTGTTACAACCATTTTTTTCGGTTATATAAAAACCAAACTGCCGTCAATTTATATGTCTGAAAGGAACAAGCACACCACAAACTCTAACGAGTGACTTTATTAGAGAGAGAAACGGGAATTGATCAATGACCATGGAGGATTTCAGATCCAAGTCATGTAGAGATGCAAGGAAAGAAATACAGAGCTACTATGGAGCATCAGCAGGACCCTCCTTCTCTGGTTCTATGCAGGATCTAAGATGTTACAGCGCTTCTTATGCTTCTTCTGTGTATCCAACACAGACCCAGATGGGTAATACCGGTGATGTAAAGTTCAAGAAGGGCGGGTCTACAAATGGGTCGGTTTCAAAGAGCTGGAGTTTCAATGATCCTGAACTGCAGAGAAAAAGGAGGGTCGCCAGTTATAAGGTTTACACTGTAGAAGGCAAAGTGAAAGGGTCTTTCAAGAAGAGTTTTAGATGGCTCAAGGATAGATGTTCTAGAGTTGTTTATGGCTGGTGGTGACTCATTCACCGGTAATTGACTTTTGATGGCTTGTCGGTTTATACACTATCAATTCTCCTTTGCTTTTTTCCATTTTCATGCTTCTTTCTTATGTGTTGTACTACTGCTTAATTTTCAAGTGTATGATGAATAATTCTTGAGTTGAAATTGTTGAAAATTGTTATACGATTAGCGGTGCCTTTTCTTTTCCCTTCTGTACTTGTTTTGTAACATACAAGTCTTTTGTTTTTAGGAGTTTATACCGGCACTGAACTACTTTTCGTTAAAAGGTGCTGCCTTTGGTCTAAAAGTTTTCGTCTTTCAATATTTTTCTCATTTTCTTTGTATGATTATGTTAGCTTGATGTTGCTATGACTATGATTGTTATGGGAGCGGAGGATTTAGTAGATGGTCATTGAGCTAATGACTCTTAGCTTTGACATGAATTCTTCTGCTGGATGTAGGCATGAATTTTTCTGTTATTTTCTCATGCCCGTGTCTGCAGAATTCTTCGTTTCTAGCATAAAACTAGTGGCTCATGACATTCGTAGAATTGTTCTTTAATAAACAGCATCTTGCAGGGAAAGCTTAGGCCTCATTCTGTCTTGTGCTACTGTGCCTGTGTAGGGCTTAGTTTTCTGGAATCAGTTTCCACATATAGCTGTCTTGAATCATTATTTTATCTAGGAGAAGCTATCATAGAGTTTTCCTTGCAATTTAGTTAAACGTTATTTGTAACAGTCTTGCAGTATTGGATAAGCTTTGGTTTGGACTGAAATGAAAGAACAGTCAGAAGCTCCTGTAATTATGAATACTGTTTTTGATATACCTATTAGAGAAGAAAACTAAAAACCTCATTAATAATCTCACACACTCTCCCTTGTGAAAATCAGGTTTATATACACACTGAACTCCTAACTAAACACTTCCTAGGCGGCGGCGGCGGCGGCGGAGTAAGCAAAACAATCAAAAACCAACTGCATGCAATAAAAAATTAAAAGAAAATGAATTAAAACACAAACATATTGAGCAGCCACTCCACAGTTCCAACCATTTTGGATTGTCTAATTTCGAAGTTTTTATACGAAATAGTCTCCGGTTAATATACTGTTAATTGTTCATTAACCCAAAAGTGAACAAGAATTTCAAATTCCTAATTCCTAATTTCGGTACTCAATCCACATATTGCATGTTCTTCTATCTTATATTTCGTGAATAAGTGATGAAGTAACAAAATCTCCAAGTCGACTCATTTTATTTTCGGTGTTGTATCGTTTTTAGAGTGTAAAATAAGTAATGTATGAACATTTTGTTTATTTTTTTCATTATTGAATGAAGATTTGATTACAAATTTTGTGTAATTGATAATCCCTAAAGTTTAAAGGATCTCATCACTTTAACCACCAATTTTGAATCCCTCAAAACCACGTCGTGGAGGACTCAATTTTAGAAAGGGTTAATTATATTTAAAAAAATGCAAATTTTACTCAATTTTGTATTATTATCCTAAACTTTAAAAAATAGTACTTCCAATTTTTAACAAAAATAGACCGATATTAAATTATCTATTAAGGTAGATGACTTTGCAAGTCACATCATATTAGTATTTTGCTACGCAACTAACACATATTGTAATTGTGTCACGTTCGAATTTATTATTTCATAAGTTAAAAATATCAAACACTCTAAAATAATTATGAAGTAGAACATATGAAAGAATATATAATTTATTTAGGATGTTTGATATTTTAATTTATTAAATAATAAAATGTGGCATAAATACAATATATGTCAGTTACGTAACAAAAATATTAATTTGAAATAACTAGCTACATCATCCACATTAACTGAGGACTTATCGTCAGTATAGTTTTGCTAAAAATTGAACATTAAAATATTTAGCACTAATTTTTAAAGTTTTGATTAGTATTGCAAAATTGAATCAAGTGTGATTCTTTTTATATAATTAACTCGATTGGTGATTTTTGTCTATTGTAATTAGACCACTCCTTCACTAGAGAGTTGCTTTCTTATAGATTTATAGGGTAATTATCAATTGTTGTTGAGAGCGATTAGAACGATCAAAATTCCTGATCACTTGAAATGTGGAATAGAAAAAGATTTGAGAATGGTCTTTACAACTATTAATTTCTAATCTTCAAATTGGAGACGATGAAAGGAAAAACAATTATCTCTAATATGCAAAAAGTTATCTTTTTTAATTTTATTTAGATATTAAATGTTAATCTTTTACTATTACATTGGGAGTTCTTATGAATACATGTTTAAATTGACTTTAACATGTTTGAATGGTAAGGATATCATCTTCAAATTTAAATTAAAAAGAAAGTACAAGAAGGTAAGGCAATAAATGTGTAGTGTATTCAAATATGTAGTATATTTAAATGTCTAGTGTTTGTGCATTTAATAATTGAAAGGCCAAATGTACAAATAAGTGGACATGACATCGAGCATAAAGCATACGTATTTTATGTGTAGTTTTCAAATGGGACTTCACATGTAGAGATTAGGACGTAGACAAGAACACCATGTCCCCATATGGTAGCAACCATTTATCATAGTAAATTAAATATGATTGAATATATTAATAAGTGTCATAGTAAGAGACAATTTTTATAATCATATGAGTACTCACTTCAACCTTTGAATGGTAAAATATTTTGGCCATCATATCAATTTATATAAGTTCTTATAGTAAATAGGTTATTTAGTCTCTAAAAACAAAAGAAGAAAGAGAGGTAGAAGGATTATAAGATATACTAAGGGCAATATTTAAGGACATAACCAAAAAAAGTTTAGACAAAAGGTATCTCATTTAATTTTGATTATGAATTTTTGCATAATTAAAAGTTTTTGTCAACATTTTAATCATTAACTAATAATGTAACAAGGAAGAGACACTTTGAAAATAATTAACATGGCTAAAAATAGAGAAAATAATCTCCCAAAGCTTACAAGTACAAAATGTAAGTATATAGTGGGAGCTTTATTACATACCCCGGATCTACATGAAAGGATTAAAAACGAAGGTAATGCGGAATACCTGAATTTCAGTTTCATATCTGATTTTGATGTCGATTCCGAGCTCCAAACGACTCTGAATCTCCCGAGGCCTTTAGCAGAAAGTGATCACCGATTCACGGGTTAGGCCTTTCTATAGTTTCCTCAAATCACGAGCTCTCCTAACGGGTCAGAGAACCTAATGCTCGTGAGCCTCTTCTGAGTAACTGCAGGAGACTTTAACCTTTATATAGCTTCCATATCGGGTTTCCCTATCACAAGGTCGATATGGACCCGGTCCACACTAATCGGGACTCATTTTCTATCCGGACTTTGACCCATTAATCTAGATAATTTATTGGGCCACTTTATTATCTTTATCTGGATCAAATAGTGTAACTTAACCGATAATTTATTTAAAAACCAAAATTGCAATTAATGTTGTCCAACTTTATGAGACATGGACAAAATTATCCCTAAGGACAAAAATGTCTAACAATCTCCCCTTTGGACAAGCATTAATTGCAGTAGACTCTAGTTTAAAAATAATTTAAAAATTCAGTTAAGCCATGCTATTGTATTAGTCGACTAAGTTTTGAAAACAAAACATTTGATCCAAAGATAATGAAAGTCCATTATTTTGTCCCGTAAGGCTTTCGGTACCGAAAAGCATCATATACATATGTCATGTGTGACACAGATCCAATATAATCACAAATACCTAATACCCCACTAACATGAATGGGAAAATGGAGTGTGGCAAACTACGAAGATACTTTTATGATCTAAATTATATCATCTTCGTTTGTAGGTCTCAATTTCTCTAACTTTATGCTAAACCGCATGTGCTAAACTGCATTAGAGAAATATTGTTTTCTCTCACAAATGCTAAACAGCATTAGAGAAAAACCTTTATGTTCTCCAACTGAATGCTAAACTGCATTAGAGAACCTTTATGGGATTAGAAACTTATATCCCCTTATGTCATGTCAAACTTTATAGCTAACTATGTTAAACTATATACATCTAAATGACATAGGCACAAGGTCAATATGTATATATGCCCAATGACCTTCAAATGCTTAAGATTGACACAAATCTTAAGACTTTCATACATACTATGACAATGTATGATGACACATAATACTGAGGATAAACGATGATCATCTTTATTAATAACCATCATAGTATTATAATACTTTAAAATGTACAAATGTACATGGAGCAAACATAACGATCCCTTAACTAGCAGTGTCTAAGGGCATCAAAACACCCATACTGTATACTTTTGTTATAAACACAAGTGGATTAAGTCATTTAGTTAAAGGATTGTCTCACAGTTCCTCAGTCCTTAAATGCTCCAACCTTAATGTCACTTTTCCGTGTTAACACCCTTATGACCAAATAATTGATCTTTAACTGCTATGACCCTGTAATATTCTTCGTTGCCTTTAAACAACACTGTAAGAAGAATACCACAGTAAAACCAAATGGGCCTAGCCACTGAATGGACTATAGACCAATCATAAATTAAATTTCTTAGTTAAACTGTCTGCGAAGCAGCCCCTTAGCATGCACTCTGCATGCCTAGTCGAGGAAGTTATGCATGTCTCTTTGACACACTTCTACAACTATTTTGAATACCGGCCGGTACCGACCGGTATTTTTCACCAGTACCACCTATACCCCTACCGGTACCAGTTTTCGGCCGGAACGGTACTAGCCAGTACGGTACGAAATTCATACCAATGCTTCCAACTTATCTTTTACAATTCTTTATCTTTCTTAGCTACCAATGTCTACTCCGTATCTCTCACTGTTTCTTCGTTGTTATCGCTTTACTTTCTCTTCATTATTTTCCAATTCTTTCTTCCCCAAATTTTATGAAAAATGTGCCTATGGCAAGAGGGGTGTAAGAGTTGTGCAAAAAACATTACTCTCACTGTGTTTGGTGTAATACGTAGTGAGAGCCTTATTACGTATCCCGGATCTACATGAAAGGATTAAAAACGAAGATAATGCGGAATACCTAGATTTCGGTTCCATCTTTGATTCCGATGTTAATTCCGAGCTCCAAACGTCTCCGAATCTCCTGGGGCCTTTAATGGAAAGTGCTCCCTGCGACACGGGCTAGGCCTTTCTACAGTTTCCTCAAATCACGAGCTTCCTTAACGGGTCAGGAATCCTTATGCTCGTGAATGAATTCTTGAGTAACTACAAGAGACCTTAACCTTTATATAGCTTCTATATCGAGCTTTCCCATCACAAGGCCGATATAGACCCGGTCCACACTAATCAGGACCCATTTTTCATCCAGACTTCGACCCATTAATCTAGATCATTTATTGGGCTACTTTATTATCTTTATCTGGATCAAATGGCGTAACTTAACCGATAATTTATTTAGAAACCAAAATTGCAATTAATGTTAGTCCAACTTTATGAGACATGGACAAAATTGTCCCTAAGGACAAAAATGTCTTACAATCTCCCCTTTGGACAAGCATTAATTGCAGTAGACTCTAGTTTAAAAACAATTTAAAAACTTGATTAAGCCACACTACTGTATTAGTCGACTAAGTTTTGAAAACAAAACATTTGATCCAAAGATAACGAAAGTCCATCATTCTGTCCCGTAAGGCTTTCGGTACCGAAAAGCATCATCTTGTGTCCTGTATGACACAGATCCAATACAATCACGAATACCTAATACCTCACTAACATGAATGGGAAAATGGAGTGTGAAAAACTACGATGATACCTTTATGATCTAAATTGTATCATCTTCATTTGTAGGTCTCGATTTCTCCAACTTTATGCTAAACTGCATTAGAGAAATCCTGTTTTCTCTCACCGAATGCTAAACAGCATTAGAGAAAACCTTTATATTCTCTAACTGAATGCTAAACTGCATTAGAGAACCTTTATGGGATTAAAAACTTATATCCCCCTATGTCATGTGAAACTTATAGATATCTATGCTAAACTGTATGCTTCTAAATGACATAGGCACAAGGTCAATCTGTATATATGCCCAATGACCTTCAAAGATTGACACAAATCTTAAGACTTTGATACATACTATGACAATGTATGATGACACGTAATACTGAGGATAAACGATGATCATCTTTATCAATAACCATCATACTGTCATAATACTTTAAAATGTACAAATGTACATGGAGCAAACATAACGATCTCCTAATTAGCAATGTCTAAGGACATCAAAACACCCGTACTATATATTTGTGTTATAAACACAAGTGGGTGAAGTCCTTTAGTTAATGGATCGACTCATACTTCCTTAGTCCTTAAATGCTCCAAACCTTAATGTCACTTTTCCGTGTCAACACCTTTATGACCAAATAATTGATCTTTAAATGCTATAACCCTGTGATATTCTTCGTTGTCATTAAACAACACTGTTAAGAAGAATACCACAGTAAAACCAAATGGGTCGAGCCACTGAATGGACCACAGACCACTCAGAAATCAAATTTTTAAGTTAAACCATCTACGAAGTAGTTTCTTAGCATGCACTCTGCATGCCTAGTCGAGGAAGTTACACGTGTCTCTGTGACACATTTCTATGACATTGTACCATTTGTAAACTTGAACTGTAACCTTAAGTGAACTTTTGATCATTCGAACACATAGCTAACTTTAAATTTGAATTCCCTACGATGTTTAGTCTGTTGACTTTACTATATGTCAACATATAATCCTTGATTCCTTCAAGTATCTCAATACTCGCTAGACTGTATTCCAAAAGTCTATAACTGAATTAACCAGATATTGACCAAATAGTCAAACAGTGAATACAATGTCCTATCAAGTACATAGCCTAGCATACATCAGTTATCCACCGTATTAGAATATGGAACATTCCTCATAATCTCTCTCTTTACTTTACTGTAACAAAGATTATCTCTCACTATGAGAGACAGTTGTTACGACAGATTTATTGTCAACTGTATTAAACCTTTGTAACACATACTTAATGTATGCATTCTTTGAGAGATCTGATGAGTGTTGAGATATGTCCTGATAAATCCGAATACCTAGGACAAAAGATATTATACTAAGGTCTTTATGTCAAGGTTCTTGACCCAAAGTTGCTTATCCTCATACAACATGATCAAGTGACTTAATATGAGCAATTTACAATCCTCATGCAATAATAGGAAGATAACTTTGCTCCCCTCAACGTCATAGTACAGGCATCTTTTGACTTTATTTCCCATGAAGCCGGAAGAGGTCATAACCTCATCAAATGTAAGGTATCACCTTCAGAAGGTTTATTATAAACTATATATTGATCTGCATAACTCGAAAACTATGTCAGTACAGTCTGGATCCTGGGACCCTACAGATTGTACCATATAGACCACTTCATAAAGGTTTTTACTCAGGAAGGTGGTTTTGACAGTTTTCTGATGTAACTTTGTATCATCATAAGCTACAATTGCTTTTATCACTCAAAATGTATCCTACGAGGATACGAGAGAAAAAGTAACACAAAGTCAACCTTTTTCCTTGAGTGAACCCTTAGGCAATTGAGCGATCCCATAAACCATTGACCTTTATCCTGAAATCCTTTAGGTCTTAAACTTTATTTACAACTGACGAGCTTGCAGTTCTTGATGCAAATCAACTAGCTCCCAGACCTTACTATGCTTTATGGCTTGCATCTCATCATTCATCTCATCCCACCACACATCCGCATTGGGTCCAGAAACAAATTTCTGTAAAAGTAACTGGATTTGTAATATGTCTAATAACATAGTCCAGTACACCTGACAAACTATGTTGTCAGATGGGATAGCAAGTCGTCTCACTCTAGTAGATTTACTTAACCTTATTAGATCTTGTACCCCCAAGAATCCCTTTGTGTACAAATATGGGTTCCTGTTCCTGTACATGTACGGTACAAAGATCTAGATTCACCGGATCTAACTGTATGAATAATGGATACGTGACAACTGTAGTATCCACCCTGCTATCATCCTAAAGGTCAAAAAGACCCACCATCATCATAGATATGGTATTCCAATAATTTAGTTGTTTGTAATTCCACTATTTTGGTCCCTCCTTATCTACAGTAAAATCTGTAGCCCTAAAGTGGTTGAGATATTTTACTAAATAGCAATGAAAAAAAAGAGTATGCAATCTTTCTTTGTAAGGATTATCCTACTGAGGTAAGGTAGCCCTTTACACGATTGTGCGCAAGGCTGAGTTCTTCAATTTCTAGATAGGTAGATTAGTCCTGCTCTACATTGACTTCTTTAAGTCCTTTAGGGTGCAGTTATGCTTTTCAGCAACACACCATTTTGCTCAGAACTACTCGACATAGTGAACTAAGTCACTATTCTAACTGACTCCATATATCTAACAAACGGACCTTTTAAAGTCCTGAAACATCATATTTGCCATGATATTCTCCTCCATGGTCAAATTTGACTATCTTAATGAATTTTCCCAACTGGTTCTCAACCTTCAGTCTTTAAGCAAGAACGCATGACTTTGATGGGAATAATCACCAAGAAATATCAGAATACTTTCAAAATTGCAAAATGCAATTGTATGAGGTCTACCGAAATCTTTATATATCAAACTCAATAAGTTAGAAGTATGAGTTGACCCTAGTGTCCTTATTAGTCAACTTACCCTTGTGATCGTCAGTACATGTTCCAGATCATCTTAATCTAGATTTAAGAATTGGTTACCTTGATCAATCTCTAAATCCTAGCTCTGGAAATGTGGCTTAACTTTTATGTCACACCATGTATGACTTCTCATTCATCAGGTTCTTCATACCTTGTTTAGCATGATACGAAGAAGTATATATCTAATTCGGGGTAAGACATATTCTATACCAACCATATGACAAGAAAGTTGTATCTTTATGTTTTGCATTAAACAGCAACTGTACAACAAAAGTATTAAATGCAAAATGTTAACCTTCAGTTTCCTTAATTGATTAAAACATCACATATAAAATGTGACGTGTAAACCCCATGAACCTTACTATAAAGTTCAGTACATACACCCCCTATAGGTATTACTTCCATCTCTTTATTGCTGTGAACCATCAGCTCCTCATTCCCTTTATTTGGCTTTATCCTATATATGAACTACTGCATTATGGGACCACCTTAATCAGACGTTCCACTAAATAGTCACCTATACTTAATGCGACTATCGCCAATTAGATTCATAATTGATAAACTAAAGAATAACCTGATGATCTCAGTCTTCCTTTTAAACCTCATATTTCTGGTTTCTTTATGTCCTAAAGACCTTTACCTAAACTGGTTTGACCAGCATCAACATGTAGAAAAGATTTGAACTTCTACCTTTGAACTTAATGGGCTTCATCTTTGTTTTCCCTTAAGCTGCTTCAAGGACTGTAGGAGTAACAACTTGAGTTTCTCCACCTCAGTAACACAATGGAATATCAAAGGATTGAAGTCTCAATATCTTCACCTACTGTGAAAATAAACCATTTTTGATAAGTACTCCATTACTCCATTTTTCCTTTGTATACTTTATGGAGAATAATACTTTCAACAAGGCACTTGTCTCAACACCGGATGAGACAGTGTACCTCTGGGAGACTTTATTAAGAAACTCCTTTGCTATGTCTGTGTCCGGAAGTCCACTTTGCAGATGGTTAGGTATGGATTTCTTAATGGTCGTCA
>JANIHZ010000209.1:20169591-20187344 GCA_027478365.1 Erythroxylum rufum | reverse complement strand
CCCCACCTAGAAAGACACAATCTCCGGAGGTAGATTTATGGTCATCAATAGAGCCAACCCAGTCAGAATCTGAAAAGGAATGTATCTGTCATGGGGACGATGAGGGGCGAAAAACAAGTGATGTGTCAGCTGTACCTTGTAAGTATCGAACAAGAATTGACTTAGTTTGTTGACAATATAATAGATATCAGGACGACTGCTGCAAAGATACTGAAGATCGCCAACAATGCTGCGATAGTTAGAAGGATTGCTAATTGGAATGCCATCAAATGCGAATAGCTTCTGACCAATGGAAATAGGAGTGGAACATGGCTTACAGGTACCCATATTTTCCCTTATTAGCAGATCTTTAATGTCTTTATGTTAAGATAGATATAAACCTGTAGAATTTCTCTTGACTTCAAAACCTAGGAAATAGTGTAACGAACCAAGAGTCTTAGGGCAAACTGCTTATTTAATCAATGAATGATATCTTGTATAGCTGCTTGATCATTGCCAATAACCAGGATGTCATCAACGTACACTAGAATGTATATCTTGACATGTTTGTAATTAAGATAGAACAAGAATGTGTCACAGGTTGAGGGTTTAAAACCCCAGTTCTGGAGAGCCTGTTTGAGTGTTAAAAACTAGGCCCGAGGGGCCTGTTTGAGCCTATACAGTGCCTTTGAAAGATGACAAACATGAGTAGGATAAGTGGGATTTTGATACCCCTATGGTTGATGAATGTAAACTTCATCCTGTGTTGACCCATTGAGGAATGCATTATTGATGTCAAGTTGTTGTGTATCCCACTGAAAAGATACTGCTAGAGATAGGATCACTTTGATGGTAGAGGATTTTACTACTTGACTGAAAGTTTTAGTAAAATCCACACCTGGGTTCTGGTTAAACCCTTTAGCCACCAAGCGAGCTTTCACTTTGTCAAAGAAGCCATCCGAGTGACATTTTACTCTAAAAACCCATTTAGTGCCCAAAACATTCATTTTAGGATGATAGGGGACAAGAGTCCAGGTTTGGTTCTGGTGTAGAGCATGCATTTTAGCATCCATAGCAGCCTTATAAATAGGATCTTGTGAGGCAATGGAAACAGATTTGGGTTCGGTGATGGGTGGGGTGTGTAGAGGGATGTGATATAGTTTTGGTTTGAAGATGCCACTCTTAGAATGAGTTTGCATCGGATGATTATTAGTGGCTGGGAGAGAATGATGGGCAGGGATAGTGTTTGTTTGGAGAGGGTGAGATGAGGAGGAAATATGTTGTACTGGTAAATAGTTAGGAAAAACAGATTGTATAAGTAATACTAGAGATAAAGTAGAAGGAGAATTTACCTGTAATGGAAGTAATGCTGGAGAAGCCTTTGAAGAACAATCCTTTTGCAGGGAACTACTTACAGGATGCTGTGGAGAAGGTGAAGTAGCTTGTAGCAGGGAGTTGGGTAGGTGAGAATGAGCTTTGTTTGATGAAGGATTAGAGGTTGATGATTTAAGAGAAAAGCAATGGATGAGCATATTCTGTTTCATTAAACACTACATGGCAAGAAATGTAGAGCTGTCCATGAGCATTTAAACATTTATAGTCGCGATGAAAGAGGCTATAACCAAGAAAAACACACTTAGTAGTATGATAGTTGAATATGTGAGAGGAGTAACACCTCAAGTAAGGATAGGAGCTGCATCCAAAAGGTTTGAGATGATCATAGGATGGATGTTTGTTATGCAGAAGCTCATAAAGTGTTTTATTATTTGTGATAGGGCTGGGTAAGTGATTTATGAGATAAGTAGGTGTGATAAAAGCTTCTAGCCAGAAAGAGAGAGGTATAGAGGCATGGGAGAGTAGGGTGAGTCCTATTTCAGTGAAGTGATGATGTTTCCTTTCTGAAACACCATTTTGTTGATGCGTATAGGGACAAGAAAATCGTGGTGTGAGGTCTTGTGCCGTAAGGTAAGGTATAAACGATTGATACCCCCCCCCTTATCAGTATAAAAAGCCTTGATTTTATAATTAAACTATAATTCCAGGTGTGTTTTGAATATTAAGAAGGTCGAAAAGGCTTCTGACTTGAGTTTTAGTGGATAGAACCATGTGAATCTGGTATAAGCATCAATAAAAAAAAATATCTATGTCCTTATGTTGATAGAGTTGGGGAAGGACCCCATAAATCTGAATACACAATTTCAAAAGGCTTACTGACATTAATGGAGTGAGTTTTAAAAGGAAGTTGATGTAACTTGCCAACTTTACAAGCATCACAGAATTTAAGAGTTTTAATATCAACATGAAGATTCATAAATTTAGCAATAATAGATAGTATAGAGGGGGATGGATGTCCCATTGTAGCATGTAACACATTGGCATCAACAGTAGTAACATAGGTAGTAGGAGAAACAGAATGAGAAGAGGAATGTGTAGCAGATTGACCAGGAGAGGAAAAGGATTTAGTTGTTGTGAGGTGGTACAGACCATCCTGCAGAGTGCCCTGTAGAAGGGTGTTCCCTGAAAGCTTGTCCTTAAAGAAACAACCATTATCAGAAAATTCAACAACAATATCATTGTCTCTAGTAAGTTTAGAAATACTTAAAAGATTATGAGTTATGGAAGGTACATGTAAAATTTGTTTGAGATGTAATGGTGTAGATGAAGTATTGAATTTAAAAGAGGATGAACCAGTGTGAGTGATGGGTAAAATATTACCATTCCTACAGCCAGATGATCATTGCCAGTATAAGGAGAGCTGGTACCCAGATTTTGAATGTCAAGAGTGACATGGTTCGTAGCACCACTGTCAACAAACCAGGTGGCCTCAGAGGATGGTTTAGACGATGTAACTTGCTATTATTGTTGAACCATATAGGTATGAGGAGGACCAGAATGCACATAGTTAGCTTGAGGAGAAGTATTATAACCAGTGTAAGTGTGCACAGGCTATGAAGGGGATCGCCAGGGCTGCTGAAACTATGGAGGACCTTGCCATTGCTGATCAAAGCGTTTATGACATTACAGAGCTGAATGATTGGGCTTTTGGTAAAGCTGAAAAAATATTCGAGGACCTTGCCATTGCTGATCAAAACGTTTATGACATTGCAGAGCTGACCACCCCTTCCTCTTACTCTGCGAGCACGTCCCCCATATCGACCACCAGAAAAAATAGGAGGACGAGTATTAGAAGAGAAACTGGCAAGATTCATAGATAGTGTAGAAATCAGAGACACATCATTTTGTTGGTCCAGACGAGTCTTATGCATAAGAAGAGAGCTTTGAACATCTTATAAAGATGAAAAGGTCATAGTGTTTGATAACAGACACACAATAGGATCATAATCCTGTCCTAAACCAGCAAGAGCATTGAGAATTAACTCAGTTTCAGAGACTCGATGACCAGCCAAAAGGAGAGAATCTCCAATAATTTTTATCTTCTATATATATGTACTAATAGTGTCAGATCCCTTTTTAATAGATGATAGTTGTTGTTTTAATTGCAGGACTTTTACCATGCTAGTTTGAGCAAAAAGCTTCTCAAGAGTAACCCAAACATCAACAGAGGATTGAGATTGAGTAACAAGACTAACAATATCAACATCGACAGTAGATAGCAACCAGCAGAGGAGTAATTGATCAGATTGACACCATAAACGAAACTCAGGATTGGGCTGAGGAGAACTGTCATTTGAACAAATAAAAGCAGCAGAGATCACAAAAGAAGGAGAAATGAATTTTTCCAACTCCAGGGCGTGAATCGCAGCAAGAACTTGGGCTCTCCAAGTAATATAATTGGATCAAGTAAGCTTAGTAATGGCAAAATTCAGAGATTTAGTAAGAGAAGGAAAATTGAGAAGCTGATCAAAGGATGAATCAACAGTAGCAGTGGAAGAAGGAGAGGAAGATATGGCAGCCATGGACGTTAGTCTGTGAAGAGCTCTGATACCATTTAAAAACTTAGACAAAATAAAAGAAAATGTTTTTGTATTTTCTTAAAGATTGATACACAATAACGTGTGTATATTTATACACACTTTTGTAGCTGGAATATTCCTATATTTTGTTACAATAGAAAGAATAATAATAATTACTGATTGTTTGTTATAACAGATTTCGTTTTAGAATATGTATTGAAGCTCTGCTGATGTGGATTGATTTTGTGAGCTAATCATTTGTCTGATGGGCTTGAGTGTGATGTATTGTATAAAGGGGTTCCTTTACATACCTATGATGGAAACCAAGTCCAAAGTTTACAACACAGTTAGCTTATCCAGTTACAAACTAAGGGTATGCTTGTTTGGGGAGTATGGGACAAAAGGTATGAGTATGCTTTGAAAATTTATGTTTGGTATCAACCTATCATTATAGAGGTAACATTTTCATTCCCTGGTTTTCGGTAATACTCCATTCCTCTGGATTACCAGAGGAATGGGAATCATTCTTCAAGTTTTTTGGCGCAAGTTTTGCCCGCGATAGTGAGCAAATCCAGAGGAATGGGAATCATTCTTCAAGTTTTTTAGCACGAGTTTTGCCCGCTACTGTGAGCACTATCTTCACTCTCTTACCTACCTTTCTCTTCTGTGAGAACCAGAAACAATCCCTACAGCTTCCACCAATTCCTCCTCCGCCTCCGCCTCCGGGTACTTCAAACGGTTCCATTGTATCAAATGGGTTCGGATCTCCACCGAATACGTTGATGGAGCCTATTTGGGACACGGTGAAGAGAGATCTGTCTTTGAACCTTGTGATATTCCCCAACCTGAACAGAGAGGATCTGGGAAGGGCTTTGAGAGAATGGGATATGTGGGGTCTGTTCTTCTTCCTTCTACTTCTAGGCCTTACTCTCTCTTAGTCTGCTTCCGTAAAAAAGGTTAGCCTTTTGCTTTGTTTTCTGCACTGCGGTGTCTTTTTGGCTCTAAAGGTGGTAGTTTAACATACTTACGTACTATAAAGGTAGAGCTTGTACATATTACAAGCAATCTTCGGCTTAAAATGTTCAATTTTGTGTCTGGTCATGGTGTATGTTGTGAAGGCAATATTTATACCTGTTTGAATGAATGAAATCTAGACATTATTTTAGAAATATGAACAAAGGAAATCACATACCTAGTTTAATTACTAAATTTGCTTGAGAACAAATCCCCAGATCGTGTGAATTGAACATTGAAAATTTTTATGGGAAGTTGTTCCTCATTCATATGTTATTTACAGAGATTTAAGCAATGCTTCTTCAAGCTGGTATAATAATACCATAACTATATTCAATGTTAAAGTTGGATACTTTCTCAAACTTTCATGACTCATTCGTTTACTCATTGTATCTCATTTCACTTTGATATATTGAAGCTCCAATTTGATGATTGTTATATGATACAATACCTTGTGCAACGACTTGAGATCTACAAGAAGCTAGACAAGCATAAAGGTTGCGTAAACACTGTAAGTTTTTTGCATTTTGATGAACAACATTCACTGAAGTGGAGAGAATGATTGCTTCACTTGGGTATCTAACCATAATGTGTTGATATTATTTTTGATAATCGTAAATGTTCTAGGTGCTTTTGTTGTCTTTTATATACATTATCACCACTGTTAGTCAAGAAGAGGTCTTGTGTTGTCTTTCTGTTCTTTCAACTATGGATTCTTGAAGATTTTATGTTTGTAGCGCGTGTTAGTATTACCATGTCAAAAGGCAATATTTGAGGGATTAGTTATCTCTCTATTGCATTTGATGCATCATGCTCATGGCCCCCAACCAGTCATCTCCAAGAAAATAATAATAATAATAGAAAATGATGCCAACAAATTCTATAAACTTAACCGGATCAACACTATCTTAAATTGGCTATCATATATTTATATTTTACTCCTCCTTGGAGTTTTCGGGACTATCATTAATTCTGGAATTTCCGAGCTCTCTTTTTCATTCTTCAAGTTACAATATTACCTTTCATTCTTCAAAGTTACAATATTGCTTTATTGAATATAGTGTTACTACACTATCAAATATGGTATTACCATACTATCAAATATGGTATTCTACCTTTGAGTGTTTTGGTGGGTAGCATATATAGCCAATATACTATCAAATATGGTGTTAGTGCACTATCACTTTTGCAGTCTTCACTTTTTTTAATTTAATAGCACTTTATCCCGGGTCCTCAACAATGCAATCCAACCATATCTGCTATAGTCATACACAAATAACACGAAGAATCTACTCTCATTTAGTGAAACCTCACTCATAGGTTAACATACATCAGCTATTTGGTTTAAAGTATGCATAGGAACTGTTCTTCTTCTTGATCTTCTTTCTCTATTACCTTCGCTTCTTGTTTTATCTCTTTTCCACTACCATTGCCTAGCTTTTCAACATGTCCTATCTATATGTTGGACAATTATTTCTTGAATTTTTTAATGTAGATCAACATGGCTCGCCTCCCTATTCGTAGACGATGGCACAAACTAAAGCAACTTTTGATACTTCAACAAACAACAAGAAAGAAAAGTTCTTACAAGAAAAAAAAACCAGCAACACTTTAGAATACTATTGAGTTAAGGTTAGACAATTTCACTATTAAGTTTGAGTCTATTTACGAACAAATGGCCTCACAATATGCAGCTGTTACAAATGCTTTGATTGCGGAGTCTAAATCTGATTCCTTAACCGATGAGAAGATGCAAGAGCTCATTAGTGAGCTTCTTAATATTGGCATATCTCAAATGGATGTTGATAAGGCTGCTATGTTATTCTGTAATGATCTTGCCAAAGTTCAGGTTTTGTTCGCTTTGCCAAGTCATTTAAAAGGGTCTTTTGTACTTGGATTCCTCTATCCATCTTCTAGTCTATGAATCATTCGAGGAAGCATATTAATATTTTTGTAAGTATTATGAACTTTTATGCAATTGATGTTGCCTAATTAGGTTATTTTGTATTAGTTGGGAATTTTGTAGTTGTGACGCAAACAAAGTTTGTAGTGTTAACCTGGTTATTTTGCATAAATTGAAGGCTTTTGGTTAAGGTATTGTGTATAGTTGTGATATTTTATATCATTTGCCTTATCAGAGGAATGTAAATTTTATTAAACTATATTACTTGATTTTACTATAGCAATGGAATGGTAAATATTATGATTATGTCAATAAATTGTATAATATTTTGGATGATTAAACTATATTTTGAGAATATTATATAACTAACGATATGTTGATGCAAGAAAATACTGGAATATTTTTTTCTTCAAGAGTTATTGGAGAGGAAATACCACAATATACTTGATTTTAAACACTTTGTTATTATAAATAGGGTGCATAAATTAAATATAATTAATTAAAATATATTTAAATTTTGATATAAAATAAATTTTTATTTCTCAACATTTTTAACGAACTAACTAACATTAATGATAGTGGGAATGATTCTTTCATCTTAACCAACTATCATAATTATAATGATTACATCCATTTTCATTTTTCACTATATTAATTTTAATTCTCATTCTCATTCTTATTTTTATTGTTGTTTGTGAACCAAGCACTTAGTTGGAATTTACATTTTGGTTAATATGGAAATAAAGTAATTAAAATATGTCTAAAGTATCCAAGTGCAACTACCTATCATTGTCGTGGGTTCTCCGTTTCACAATTATGTTAGATTTTCTCCTTTCATGTTTCTTCTTTGGGAAGGATGTTGGAACCTATAATTTGTTTAGTAGAGCATCTTGGGCGGTGTTACTTTTGTTGCCGCTTAATCATGATTTATGACCTCTTGATTTTAACATTACCTTTGACAACGATTGTATTGAAAACTGTAATGATAAACAAACATCGTGACAAGTGACCAAGGTATACGTAATGCCTACCGACTTGAATTATAATAATAGCGTTGTGACGTAGGAGTGCAGTTTAAGGCAGGCAATGGTTTAGCAAAAGCCTGGTGCGATTTTGGAGGCATTGTATTTGTACAAAAACCGGTAGTTAGGCTTTTTATATTGGAAGGTTGGTGTTAGGTAAGAATCCGACACATATCTAACGCTGTCCCACCATGCAAAGTTACCTTCTACGACGAAGATGCATGTGGTCGTTAGCAACAAGCTCGCAATTCTTATCGATACCACCAATCATTAGATGCCAGTCAGTTCATTGTCGGCTTCTCATTTACTTGATTAGTATACAATTAATTGTCCATCACCGTGGCTTATTAGCTCAGTTTAAAGAAGATTTATTCATTTAATTAGTTTTACTTACATCTGGAGGCGTAAAATATTTCAAACTTAAACATTTGCTTTAACATGATTGCACAATTGTATGATTATGACTGGACATTACATGCAAGAGTCAAAGACAGATTCCCCAGGTTATAGAGTTGGTTTCATGTTTACCGATTAGTAATTAAATTAGAATACATAAAAAAACGAAATACAAAAAAGTTCAGTACGAATTCGAGAGCAAGCTTCCGAATAAAACATGTTTTCATTTTCACGATTCTTATGTGGGAACTGTAGAGCATCGTTGATTTTTTGACGCTTGAATCTGGAGCTACGAATCGGTCCTAGGAAAAGAAGGAGCCATTCAGTGTAAAAGCCTTCTACAAAAGCATTTTCTTTATGAATTGTCCTGTCTGACAAATGATTCTATGCCTATATTTCAGACAAGACTATGCAACATGGATAGTCATAGAGCCTTCTTTTTTCAACAACAATTGGGAAGTTGTAAAACCCAAAGAGAAAATCTTTCCTTGGTGCGATTTCCAACGTGAATTTTTTGTGGATATCAGTAAAGTTGGCAATTTAAGCAAATATCATGATTCATGATGGTAAATGAGTCCCAAACAGCTATGCAAAGCCACGGATGTCCCCTGTCTTGCTATGCCCATTTGCGGGCCTTCCAACTTGGTAAAGATGGATGAAACCAATGTACGAGAAGAACAGTAACTGGAATGTGTTGGTAGCACGCGATTTTGAGGCTAATTAATTGCCGACGACGAGCAACTCTGTAGTAATCCTCCCGTTCTTCGTTTCTTAATTGAACGAACGTAATGGAGTCAGACAGGTTGGGTAATTAATGCCAAACAAACTGGTTTATGTGCTATCTTTTTGAGCCAACTACAAGCAATGAACTAGTTGCACGGTTTTTAAGCTTGTTTTTGTCTTGATCGTTAACAAAAGCTTAATTTAATCGAGGTTGTGTGAGAAGGGCATCGGTATACAATATTAGATGGGAAAAAAAAGTTGTTATCTGCAAGTTAAGGAAGTTTGTAAATCGAAGCAATGAACAAATACTGATTCATCATTTTGTAGACGAGATACACAAAACCCAGCACAAAAAGCATGGGTATGAATTGGAATAAGAAAAAAAAAAAGGGCTCAGTTGAAGGGAAAAAATTGAAGTCAAGGTAAATTTTGCAGTATAAATGAATAAAAAATATCTCTGGTTAGTCTGGTCACCGCCTCCTTTTGGTAAGCTACCGTAACTTCGAGCACGAGAAGTAATGCCCAGTGCGAACAATGTTTGGCAAAACTTATCAAACTTCAGAATTGGGCTTAGTTGGCCACGGGAACAGGAGTCCTGGGACTAGGCAGTCCCATGTATGCAAGCCTGGGGGAGACCTTGACCTTGGGGCTCGGGCGAGGAGAAGGTATTGGACCGTACTTGCATAAAGTTCCTGGAGCCACCCGAGGAGATAGGTTGACCTGTTCCAATGCTCTGGATTGTAGCTCTGATGGGTAGTCTCGGACACACCCAATGCGCGGTCCAGTGCCTGTGGTCCAATTGCATGGCAAGCGTTTTTCCATTTCAAACACTTCTATCTCCATACTGCCGCTCCGGGTATCAGGCTTTGCCTCTTGGCTAACAGCTGTGATCGTATTCTTGTTGTTATCATCTGTAACTGTTTCATTTTCAGCGTTTGAATGTGAAATCTGAGGAGTAATCTCTTCGGATTCTGGTTTTTGTTCCTCTTCGGTTGCCTTGACAAATGAATAGGAACTATCGTCATCAACTGCAAACCTCTGTAAAGAAAAACGATCAAAATCATCAGTCAGTGACCTGTTCCTACTTCCAATTAGCTAATAACTGCAGATAAGTTGTTTACCGTGTCATATGCACATGTCCAATTGAACATTTTGTAGGAGAAGGTGATTGTTTTTATCTAGGTATCCATATCATAATTACATAAGGAAGCACATGCAGAAACATGTTCAAAATAGCGTGCATGTACGTATTTATGTATACCTTGACATTGGTGAGATCTACGTGATTTTCTCCTAGAAAGCTGATGAATTCCCTGAAATTTTCTTCTGTTGGGTGATAGTGACCGCTGTAGGGCCATATAGCCTGAAACATTGGAGATTAGATTGTGTTAATTGCTAGAGCAAGTGTATAAAGTAGGCCGACTCTGGATGCTTCGGTAGATCTGCAATGGCCTTATAAGTTCTACCTCAAGTATTCCATTAAGGGCAACTAATCTCCCAGCTGCAGTGGTGGCACCTCCTGACAGAAAACTGGAATGCTGAAACACCCCCTTCTGTTTTGGCCCTACATACAGAGCCCTTGATGTGCTCAGTACAAAGATCCACTTCGAACCCTCAACTGTATCTACAAGAACTCCACTTTGCCTGTATACAAGCTTTCCGTTTTCAACAATCACCTCATATGCTTCTCTTTCTTTCTGTGATTCCAACAAAGAATGTAAGAGAACAATTTAGCTTCACATGTACTGAATTGCCGAGCTGTTGCTTGTAAATGAAACTAATGATCACAGAAACAAACTTACTGGTCCTAGATATTTGATGCACTGCTTTTGTAGGACAGCCCTCGGACATTTATCTAAATTTATCTCTTTGCCATCTCCAACATCCAACCTACATTTAGCATGGCACCAGTTAGGTTGGAAAAGTAAAGAATCAATGATTTTATCTGGTGCTTGAAACTTTCATAGACTACTAAACAACCAATAGAAAAGTGCTTACCAGTAGAAAAAAGGTTGAGAGCTCTCACATGCAAACCAGACATCATAATACATGTGCAAATTGTGGCCATACCGATGACGTGGATCAATCTGCATGGAAGCAAGTTAGAGAGAGAATGATTTGACCATTGTTCCACCGTTACAGCCTAGCTTCCATTGATTGCCCAAATTCAATTCTTAACAAACTCAATGACTGATCATTGAACATTTAAATAACTTACAGCTTCAAGCCAGTGTTGCAAGGCTAGTTTCTGTGCCTTCTCATCCTTTGATAAACCTTTCCCCACCTGCAATTAGGAAGCATTAGGTTTAATATTCTTATAATTTTCAAGGAAATATAGAGATGGAAGACAATTTGCATTATCTTTAAGATGAAAAAAAGATCGGTAATTGAAGGTCACCTTGGCTGCCCTTGTTCTAGCCCTCGCCCACCTTGAAACAGCAGTCTCTGGCTTCTCAACATTAAAGAAAGAAACAGAACTCCGTTTGAGAGCTGCAAAATCTAATGCCTTCCACCTGGAACATATAGATTTGTCAATCAACAGAGTCCATAAAACAATAAGCTCAAGTAAGCCTTTTCAAACTTCTAAAGATAATGCAGATGGTAGAAATACTAACCATAGTTCTTCAACAACTACTGCACAATCTGCAAGGTTTCTTCTTGTCCGGTAACTCTTATAGACTTTCTGTAGTTTGATTGCTGCAGCATCAAGCTCACTAACAGGCCTTGGGGAAAACAGAATTGCTGGTTCAGGAAGGGAAAGTGCCGGTATTAGCTTCTGTCTACTTCTGTAGTTGAGATTTTCTGAATTCGAGTTCCCTTTGTCTTGCACTAGATCTGTGAATGATAAACACCTTTGAAGCACCACATTTTCGGGTTTGCAGTTCGTCAGGTTTATTGAATTTTTACGGTCTCCACTGTCTGACCGAAATGAGTTGGTCATGGATTCTGTTTCTGTTTTCTTAAAGCTATTTGCTCTCAAGGGCACACCACCATGTTCAGCCCTGAAACCAAGATTGTACGCCAAGCCGAATAAGCTATGTCTTACAATTTCTTTCCAGGATGAATGCAGTAAGGAAAGCGACAAGCCCATAGATTTTCAGCCACCAAGATACTTCAATTCAGAGGGTGAACTTACACCTGATGGCAGTGATTAAAAAATCTCGTCAATTTAGAAATGGAGATCCCACCACAAGAAGTTCACAGAGAAACTAAGGCTCAAAATTAGGCCACATTTAACAGATTAACCATGAAGCTCAAATGCTGATGAAAATTTCAAATTTGGAAATTATGGAGGCAGATGATTGATACACTTTGCTCCATACCAACTCCTGATTCCATTCACTGCCGAATAGAGCACAACTGATCATGCGAATGAGAAAAACTAATAAAACCAAAGAACTATCTGCATCATATCAAACTCACTATGAAAAACATGTACGCAAGGACACCATGAAAAAGCAAGAAGCACTGTCCATGCACAAAGAACTGAAGGACAGAAACAAACACTCCCTTTTCAGAGTAGACACGACGAATTAATTATGTTTCCTATTCCATGTCTTTACCTGAGTTTCAAACCAGAGCTTTCAATCCCAAGTTTTTCTTTGAAAGAGAACTGGTTCTAACCTCTATCTAAAGAAACCAAAATCTTTCACCAAGTAAGGGATGTGTCTGACTCGAGACCTTCCTTTGCTTATATATACCCGATAATTAAACCAGTCCCACTAATAACTTTCAAATACGTGTCCAACCCTCGAAAACTGCACATAGCAGTCGTGGAATTCTCGGACAAAAGACAAACTCGATACGGTTAGCTTTGAATAGAATTTAAGCCTGATGGTAGGTCTCTGACTAACGATTGTTCTCTTCTATTTCCCAGGTTCAAAGCCACGAGTTATTTGATGATTCAAAGCTTGATACTTTGAACACCCTTGTAGAACTTGAAGGCTTATATAGGTTGTGTTCTTAGGCTTGTTTTAGAGATAGAAAGAAAGAGAAATGATCGGTCAAAGAAAGTGTGCCTCTCAGGTTGCCCCGAAAAAGCAGTAATAAATCTTCCAAAAGGTGTTTTCCGGTGTTTCCTTTTCTTTTCTTCGTACCTTTGGCTGCATGTTGCTTGTTTCTACGGAATTGCCCTGTGCTGTGGTTATTGACAGTCAACTCCTTTACATGTTGGTCATGGCCTCGTCACGAACACGGTTACGGTTGAAAACTTTCTTGGATCAATACTCACCAAAGATTTGGCAACTGCTGCAGTCATCTCATTTAATTTTTCTCCCCTCACCTTTATGGACTTCATGTGCAGATCAGACAGGTAACAGTGCGGGACACTCCATTGAAGATTTTGACACAAAAGGGCAACAGCAAAAATCACTTTATCATCGTCATCACAACCGGTTCAAATCCAGAACCAACGTGGGGTCTAAAAATTTTTTGTAATATATAGCCTTATTTTTATAGACTAAAGACATTGTTTCTAGTAAATTCACGTGCAAAGGTGACAATGAAAAAAAGTAAGTAGTATAGTAATAAAGAATAAACTAATAATACAACAAATAAACACAAATAAGTGATGCTAGTTAAAAAGAGTAAATAAATAAAACTAAAATAAATAAATAATTTATTTATTTTATTCAAATAAATATAAAAAGATGTCTTAAAAAATAACTAAATACATTAAAAAACTAATAAATACTTAGAATAAAGTAATAATAAATAATTAAAATAAAATAATAACTTCAGAAAAATAAAATAAAATAAAAATGTAGCGGCATAATAACAGTTTATCAAAAAGATGTCCAACTTGTCAACAAGATGCACTTGTCAAGAAATTCACATACAAAACAAAACTTGCAAACAGTCATAATAAAGATGCATTCAAGAGTTAAAAGTAGTAGTCATAATGTATGTAGCAAGAAAGATGAAACAATTAGAAGGGGATAGATTTACCAGTACTAGAGCCTTTACAAACACAAAACCTGATATTAGGAGTAGGACTAGAATCAGAGACGATCACACTCCTAAAACTTGGAAAACTCCACTTCACCACTTCATGTTCCAACAGTCAACGAGGAATCGTTGTTCCAGAGTGGAGCACTAGCGTTTGTAGTCCAGTATGGAGAATTGTAAGCACTTGATGGGCGGTGCTGCACATAATCAAAACAAAAATCTCATCAAAACAATCGCAAAGGTCAATAAAAACTTCTTTACCAGTGTTTAGTAAAAAGATTTGATGTAGTGCCTAACTTATGTTATTCAAACTTGTCTCCAAGATGTTTGCACATCATATTTCAAATGCTCTCATTAACTAGCAAACCACAATATTTGTGCAATAATTGAGAAAACTAAGGGTTCATGTGATGTGATACCTCTTTGTGATGTGGGATGAATAGAAGATATAACAATTAATTAATAAAATTCATGAAAATTGGAAAATCTGGGTTTTTGTTAAGTTGCTGAAATTTTTGTAAAGGGTTGTTGAAAGTTAAGGTTTGAGTTGCTGGAAATCCAAGTTAGAATTGCTGGATTTTATTAAATAAACAAACAATATGTAGCTTTAAGAATTGCTCCCAAGTGATTCTTAGGGTCGTGAAACTAGAATTTTTTCTTAAAAAAAGTATCACACCTTCATAAAAGAGCTTAAACATATATGTGGAGAAGTTCTTGGAACCTTAAATCATAATAATTTTTTCAAAGTCTAACCGAATTCTACTCTAATAAGGCTTTTTTTTATTCTTAAATAAGTTTTAAGTCCTAAAAGAAATTAAAACTTGTGGACGAGTGATCTTTCCTGTTTTGTTTTGTTTATAAACTCTATCAAATCTCTTCGGCCTGTTTGGAGATGCCCTTGACATAGAAATGCAACAACTCCTGATTATGCAAGTTTGGATTTAACTTCTTAAAATTTAGATTTTAAAATCTACAATTGTGAGAAAAAAGTTAAATGTGCAACTTTAAAGATAGGACTAATTTCGCTGTCACTTGGCAATCTAAAAATATAAGCATTATGATAAGACCTTACTATGATAACTGTAATAACATGGGAAACAGAGAAGAGGGGCTGAGGAATAGAGAGAAATTGAGAAGAAAATGTGTAAAAGGTGAGCTGTTTTTTTTTATAACAAAGAAAATAGTATCTTTTGCGAGGCTATTGTTCTTCCCTGACCCAGAGATTTCCCAAAACAAAATCACCAATCTAGTGTCCATACTCGTCTCTATCACCTCCCCCAAATACTGCACTTTATGCTGACAAAAATAACAAACTTAGCTAGATCACCACATCCTAGAAGGCGACCAACTGTACTAGAATGACATGTACTTTCTTATTATGTAAATAGAATTTCTCAATTTCAACATTGCGGTCATGTTTAGCGTAATAGCACTTTGTCTACTCTTTCCTTTTTCTCTTGTGAAGAGCTGAAAAGGGGTAGAAAAGATTTTAAGCTTAGTGTGGGGGATCTAGTTTCTAAAAGAGAAGTGTGAATGAGTTGTGTACAAATTGATAGTAAAAAAGGAAAGATGGATAGAGAGACTCTTAAAAGAGAAGTGTACATAACATTATTCTTCTTTGTAGGTATCTTATTCTAGCCATGGCTTTAATCGAGGGATTTTAGGTAAAATATTGACTTTAGCATATAAGCAGCAAAATTGGTGGTGATTTATCCTTTGAAGAACCAAAAGTAAAGTTCGATGTCAAGATCGAATCTTCAGAATGATTGGGATAGGCAGAATTACTACTATAACTTGGCAAAAAGTAAATTTGAAACTCTCTATCATCTTATGAAAGAATAGATGTTTTGCTCTCTAAAGAAGCCGATGAACTTTCACCTTTCAAACATTGTAGTTTAGAATTCAATGAACAGTAAACCAATCGATTGAAATGAAAATCAATGGTTGCATAATCAGCTGTAAGCTTGATTAGAGTGGGTAACATGTTTGATTGGGTAGTTCTGAGAATTATTCTTAAAGTATAAGAATCGCTCTTAAAAGAAAGTATTGCCTCTTCTAATTTGAGAATTTCAAAACTGTAAACAAAATCAGTAATCCTCTCATTAAATGATTGAATACATATATGTAGAGAAGTTTTGGAAACCATAATCTTAATAATAAGGAGCTTCCAACTAAGAAGTTTACAAAATTGAATCCTATTGTAGAAAGGATTCTTTTTTTTCTAAACAAGCTTATGTCCTAAAAATTTATATAGCTAACTTATTTTTTAATTCTCATATAGTACATAAAGCTTAGTAGAAGTTGATACCATCCCATGTTAAGAAACGAGTTATGGCTCGGCTAGTGTGTCTAGTGGGAGAGGGGTTAATAGGTTCTAGAGAATGACGAGGTGGCTTCCTAAGATGCCCCATGTTGGTAGTTTGAGCGTTGAAGAAACTGAGAACTTTCTTGAGTTTAGAAGTACTCAAGAGGACTTGTGATGAACTTCTCGACTTCCTTCTTTATTAACTGAAACCCCTTAACTACAAGAAGGGAAAACTAACTCCCTAATACTGGGGAAGAAAATGGGAAAGTGGAGACTAACCTCCGAACAACCTATAAAACATATGGAAAATATGACTAAACTTATTTTAACTTGATGATGTGTCTTAAATTTGCCATGTGTGAATCTGTTGTAGACTTTAGGATTGTTAACAGAAGTAAATATGAAACAATTGCTCTTGCTATCACTATTCAGGTGAACAATAAAGTGGATAAGTGTCTCACCAATTCCAACTCTTCATCTCACCAAACTAAAGCTTGTGTTGAATGATCTGTTTTATTTTATTTCATTAAAATTCTAGGTTGTTCTGTATCACTTTGACTATTTGTCCCTCTATTACAAGTGTTCCATAAATGTATGCAAGAATCTATTCTATACTTTCTTATTCAATTCATATCCTGATTCATAGGACAAAAATTCGCAAGATTTATTAATCCTAAATCTGAAAAAGTTTTCATAGAACTAGTTACTTTGGAAGATTTGTCAACTACACAATCGATCTTTTTTTAATAGAAAGAATAAAACATATATCTTTGTTCTCTCCTACTATATTACTATATGAGCAGAATATTGTGTTTTTCATTTCATTGATTTTATTTTTTCAATAGTTCACTATAAATAAGCTCGTAAATTATCTTTGTTTCCCTATCTACCAAGATTGACGTATGGTTCTGGTGAACATTAATCATTGAGCTAACACATCTTAGGATTCCCTTTTTTGAAAATCTAGTTAGCTTCTATCAAATATATGTAGTTAATATATTAGCACAAAAATATGTTAGATAATGCATAAAGTAAATTCTTTGGATTTGATGATGAAAAAGAAAAGAAACAAGAACAAACATATTTTTAGTCTTTAACTTAGCTTTATTTCTTATTTCGGTCCTCCAACTATTAAACCTTCTAATTTAGTTCTTGAACATTGCTAATCTCTTTATATTAGAACTTTAATCAATGTCTTAAATGAAAACTCTATATGGCATATGCTACTCACATTTGTATATTTAATTTAAATTCCATTGCTGTCATACATGATTTTTGTTAAGAATATTAAAGGAAGTTCTAATATACACTGATTAGCGAAGTTCAAGGATTGGATTAGAAATTTTAATAGTTGGAGTACAATAAAAATACTGTTAAGTTGAAGGGCTGACAATGTTTTTGTTCCACATCTTTTACCTTTATATAAACAATATATTGTTCCACATACAATAACATGGTTGCATAAATTGCCACTTGTGGCCTGTGTTCCTAAGATCCTAGAAGTAATCATGCGGAAAATAGAAGATTTCTTTTGACGTTGCTCCCTTGGA
>JANIHZ010000209.1:20124953-20139213 GCA_027478365.1 Erythroxylum rufum | reverse complement strand
ATGTGCATATACAAAAATTACAATTTATGTGTTTATGGAGGCCATATCATGCATGAACGTGCCGAGACAAATTTACATACTCTTAACCCGTTCCGAATGACCAATTGATCCTTTCCATCGGTGATGGGATGTTACAGAAAATGATGAATTTGAAAGCAAGGATGTTACTAGAATGACTTATAATATACCTGCTAGTATGGACGACTGGACTAGTAAGATAAATATGACGATTGTTGATGTGCATGAAAAATGCACATATTTTCTTTAGTATTTTACTTAATTGTCATGTCAAATTATCTTGTTTTATTTAGTTTGTGATTTTTTAAATTATTTATGATAAGTTTACTTTGGAAATAATATTTAAGAATTGGAGTCCATTTAAAGTAAAAATACAAAAAATCACAAATTTTGAAGGAATAAAGTCTAACTAATATTTGTGTGCTAGTTTATATGCCAACTCGTGTCTTCTATGGATCACGTATACTAAAAGACATAGACTAGAACATGGTTTGAAGAGATACTTTATGGTGTTAAAGGAAACTCGTAGAATAACACAACCTGAGCAATAATCGTGCTAGAGATTGTATACTAATTTCATGAGAAATAGTTAGATTTATAGTCTAAGGCTATAAGTGTGCTAGAGATCGTTTAAAATTTTCAAAAGAAATAGTGACATCTATAGTCTAGGGTATAAGAGTGCTATAGACTGTGTGTGTCTCTTAGAGAAAGCAAATAGATTTATAACTTAGGGTATGATTGTTGTTTAGACCATATCTAACGGCATTAAAACGTATATAAAATGAAGAAACCCTAAAGTTTGGAAGATTTATACTTTGGACACATCTTTTACTCCCTAAAGGTTAGGATTAACTATCGAAGGTCTAAGAATCCTCAAGAGGCCATCACAAGGCTATTTTTATAAGAGAATCAATATCCAAAAATCCTCTCAACAGATCATACTACCAGTGAAATTATGATTTCATCTAGATTTATTTCTGCCAGAATTTTTGTTTTTATCTATTATTTTATTATTTTAACTATGATTTGTGGCTAAATATTTCTTTATATTTAGATTAAAAAAATCCTAGTTCTTGTTTTTGTATGGATTAATTCATTTAATTTATAAAATACGATATGTTTTTGTGAACTGTCTTTAATTGATCTTAATGCATTATTTAGTTATGCTACTGATATAGTATAATCTTAATATGCTTATGAATACCTCAAGAGAGCCTGTCTACGACTAAACCATAATTTAGGTAATATAGGTTAAAGAGGTCCGCAAGAAAGACATATATTAGCTTTCTAGTGTTACGATTAAACCTTCCATAAAATTTCATAGATTTTAGTGTATTAAAAAAGGTGTTAGCTTGGTAAAGATACGAGTTAACTAATTAGAAATAAGATGACTATAACTTGAGAGAGTGTAGTTTTAGTGTCTATAAGATCCTACCAATTTAGGTTAATATATTCATTCTAGGTTTATTAAATCATGAAATCAAATGTAATACTAGAGGAAGTACTTGCCTAAACATCAAATTTTAATTGAATTCTCTTTTAATTTGCTTTTTTATTCATTCTCTTAGCTATCTATTTAGGTTTTTTAGACTATATTTTATTTAATTAAAATTCATAAAAATCACTCTTTTATTTATTTAGCTTAAACTAGTTAGTAGTGTTAGGTTTTCTAATCAACACCACTTCTTTGAGGGATTGACTCTTAATTCCATTATATTTCTTCCTAATGAAATATGCACTTATTTTAGTTGTGGATTAACAAATTAGTAATAAGAAAATGGATAACTATATAGAGAAGAAAACATAAATCAATCATCCAATTGGATGGTTTGAATGCCATCCTTAGCATATACTTCCTTTGTCAGTATAAGGCATTTGTATATCCACATTTGGGTAAAATCATGTTCATGGAGGAATAAGTCCCTTATTTTGTTAGATGTTCCAATCTTATTAATAAAGAAGCAGTAGCAATCCCAAATCTTATGTTATCTCAATAATAATGGTGGAAAAGGGTTTAACACAGAAAGAGAGCACATACTTAACTGTCATGATTGAGGTATAGGAAAACATAGTCATGAAAGTGCTAAATGAGATTATTTCTTTGCTAAATCCTATCAAGATGTGATGATAGTAGAATTACCTAAAGAACAATCAACAAAAAAGGTAATTGATCATCGAGTTGAGTTAGAACCTGATGTTCCCTTTATATGTGCTTTATATCGAATATATATATTAAAATTGAAGTAGTTACTAAACCAGTTGGGTGAATTGTTAAAAGTAGGGTATATATAGCCCTCAAAATCTCATTATGGTAATCTTGCTCTCTTAAAAAAGAATGGCACACTATAGATCATCAAATAAGGTAACAATAAAAATAGTACTCTATTCCATTAGTGTAAGATTTGATGGACAAATTAAGTACAACTTAAAGGAGCTTAAATCTTTTTTAAGATTGATCTTCAATCAAGTTGTTGACAATTCATGATTGTGGAGGAAAATAAGCCAAATATTATATCTTTTACTAGGTATGGTGTTTATATATTTCCTGTTATTCCCTTTAGCTTGATCAACACCCCTTCCACATTTTATAATCCAACGAATAATGTCTTATATGAGTTTTTGGATGAATTTGTGGTAGTATATCTTGATGATATTATAATGTATAGAAACTTTATGGATGAACACATAGTCCACTTATAACTGGTGCTAAAAAGCTTAGAAAGAACCAACTATATGTCAAGATGGAGAAGTGTTAGTTCACAAGGCTGGAAATTACATTTTTAGAGCATTCAATGAGTAAAATCCAAGTTCTGATAGAGCAATAAGTACAATTATTCTGGAGTAAATAGCCCCTAATAAGTTTTCAAAATTGATATCTTTCTTAATACTTGTGAACTATTATCAAATACCCATCCTAATTTATTCTTGGAAAGTTGTTCCTCTCACTGATTTTCTGAAAAAGAGAGTAAATGGCGTTAAACCATTATGAAAATGCATTTAAGAAGTTGAAGCAGTCCATTAAGGCTGCCTAATCTTTTAAGTTACCATTTGAAGTTCATGCTAATACATCAACTAAAATTATATATGACACAATGTCTAAGAGGGACATCGAGTTCATACCAAATAGCATATTCTTAGTAAGAGAGAAGTATTTACTGCCTACAACAATTTATCTAAAATTGAGTTGATTTGATGGATAAAATTTGATAAGCTTGTAAGTTTTATACTAACTATTTTTATTTGGTACAGGAAGTGCATGTTGGTACCGCCAAAATATGTTGGATTAATCATGGGTGCTTGTTAGGAAAGGTGGCATATTATATATTCCTAGAATTAGTGGACTTTGTAAGGAACTTATGAGAGAATCACATGATTCATAATAAGTAAAACAACAAAAAAGTGAAAAATGATGGCATTATATGGCCTTATATGGAGAATGATATTGTTACTATCATACACGCCTTGTGTGCCAATAAGATAAAATTAAAAGACAAAATGAAGTTTGATTGTTGTAACCTCCACATATTTTAGAGAGACTATAGATTTTAATGTTGTTAGGCATCTAATGTGCATAAAATATGTACATATTTTCTTATGCATTCTGTTTGATTTTTATTTTAAATTAACTTTTTTCCTTAGTTCTTGATGTATTTTTAGGTAATAATACATATATGATCTTGGAATAATATTTATCACAAATTAAGAATATTTTAAGGTTTACATGGAATAAAATATAATTTTTAAAGGAACACATTATGACCTATGCTCGTGTACCAACCTAGGTCTATGTAGTGTTAAAAAGGATTTGTAGAGCAATGTGGCTTGAGCTACGATTATTCCATAAATCATGTACTATTCATTAGAGAAATAAAATGGTCTATGGTATGAGGGCATAAGTATGCTAGAGCATATGTCTCTTCCCCAAAGGAAAAAGAGGATCTATGGCTTTTGGAGATTTTATATAGTTTTAACTCCTTTTTCTCTTTAAATTTTAGTATTAGTCAACAGGTGGTTCATAAAGCCCCAAAAGGCTAATTTTAAAGATATTTTTATTCGATAATTAAGACCTAAACATCATCTCAGTATATCAATATGTTATTGAAGTTAGAATTTTTATTTAAATTTATTTCTACCATAATTTCTTTTTTTGTTCATTGCTTTCATTATTTTAGTTATGATTTATGACTAATGCTTATCTATGTTTAGATAACAAAAACATAGTTTTTATTTTTGTTTGAATTAATTCAGTTTAATTTATAAAATTGGATTTACTTATGTGAATTGCCTTTGATTGGTCTTAGTGTATGATTTAGATACGTTAATGACTAAATATGACGTAAATTCACTTAAGGGAGCCTCAAGAGAGCCTGCTTGTGAGTGGACGATGACATAAGTAATATGAGTTTAGCTGTTACCCAAATGAGATCTACGTAATCTTCTTGATATTGGGGTAAAACCTTTTATAAGATTTTAAATCTTATTTCATTCAAATTGGTTTTATGTTAGTAAAGATACGAGTTAAGTAATTAAAGAATATATGACTGTCTTAAAACAGTGTAGTTTCAATGTTAGGAGATCCCAATGGTCTAAATTAATATATCTAATCTAGGTTAATCAAATTATAAAATTGAAAGTAATACTAGGAGAACTACTTTTCTAAACATACGTATATGATTTAATTCTCTTATGATAATTTTCCTTATTATTAATTCTCTTGACTACCAATTTATGTTTTGCTTTTATATTTCATTAATCAAAATCCATCAACATCACTTTTTTTATTAATTTAGTTTAGACTTGTTAGTAGTTTTAGGTTTTCTAATTCACGCCGCTTTCTCGATAGATCGACCCCTACTTACAAGTCTAACAAGTTAGTTGGGGATAGTAAATTAGTAATAGAAAAAAGAACATAAGAAAAGTATAAACAACCGATCAGCCTTGGTACTAGTTATGGTGAATTACATCACTAAATATGAAATTTTCATCATTGCTCTAGAAATTTATTTGCCATAAATTTCTAATAGGTTGTTCTATCATAATGCTGTAAAACACTTTGACTTTCCAACAAATATTAGAAGTGATCAAAATGTTCAATTTATGGGGAGATTTTGAATTTCATTATTCAACATAATAAGGGTTAAATTGAAGTTCTCTACTACTAATCACCTATAAGAAAATGGACAAACTTAAGGAATAATGCTCTAGTGGAGGACCAATTGAGGCACTCTGTCAGCCAAAAAAAAAAAGTTAGGTAGTAACTGGTTTACATGGTATCTAGTTTGCATGTAATCTACCGAGATCATCCTCTATAGAGAAAAGTCTATTTGAGTTGGTTTAGGCCAACAATTCCTTACTCCTTTAGAGGTCGCAAAGTAATAGATGAGAGATAAATGTTCTACTTAGGGATGGTGATATATTAAGCCTGACTTAGGCCATAAACCTAAATTTTTTCTAAACTGAACGCGATCTAAATTTTTTCGGACCCCTAATCTTGACATTAAGCCCAATTGAGATCATATTGTTAGCTTAACCTTGAGCTTGATTGGGCTTGAACCATTCAGCTCAACCTAGAAACTTAAAGCTTTATCTGGCCATGCTAAACTTAAAAATACTAAATAGAAAGATACTATAACAGCGCAGATCACCCTCCCACAGATATTGTCCACTTTGAGTTGCCCATCGGGCCAAGCCCCTCACAGTTTTGCTCTTCCCTCACCAGGGAAAACGCGTCTTAGGGGGAGAGGTATCTGTACCCTTATAAGACGTACTTTGTTCTCCTCTCCAACCGATGTAAGATCTCACACTCTCCACCCCCCTTAGGGCCCAGCTTAGCTGACACAACGGTTCAGGTACTAGCTCTGATACCATTTGTAACAGCCCAGATCACCCTCCCACAGATATTGTCCACTTTGGGTTGTCTATCGGGCCAAGCCCCTCATGATTTTGCTCTTCTCCTACCAGGAAAAATGTGTCTTAGGGGAAGAGGTATCTATACCCTTATAGGGTTTACTTCGTTCTCCTCTCCAACCGATGTGGGATCTCACATTCTGTCACCCTAAAACGCGTTGTTCCTGGTGGGGGAAGAACAAAACCATGAGGGGCATGACCCGATGAGCAATCCAAAGTGGGCAATATCTGTGGGAGGGTGATCTGAGCTATTACAAATGGTATCAGAGCCGATACCCGAACCATTGTACCAGCTAGACTGAGCCATAAAGAGGGCTAGGCCCTAAGAGGAGTGGAGATTATGACATCCCACATCAGTTGGAGAGGGAAATGAAGTACGCCTTATAAGAGTGTGGATACCTCTCCCCCTAAAACGCGTTTTTTCTAGTGGGGAAAGAGCAAAACTGTGAAGGACTTGGTCCGATGGGCAATCCAAAGTTGACAATATCTGTGGAAGGATGATCTGGGCTGTTACAAATGGTATTATAGCTGGAACTCTAACCGTTGTGCTAGCTAGGCTAGGCCCTAAGGGGGTGGAGAGTGTGAGATCCCACATCGATTAGAGAGGAAAACGAAGTACATCTTATAAGGGTATGGATACCTCTCCTCCACAAAACGCATCTTCCTTAGTGTGGAAAGAGCAAAACTGTGAGGAGCTTGGAGCCCAAAGCGGACAATATCTGTGAGCGGGTAGTCTGGGTTGTTACAGATACAATGAAAATCACAAGAGATTCTTAATGGTTTTATTTTAAGAAGGATGGAGAAAGATGCTTTCTTACGTATGAGAGAATGGTTGGATTTGGATATTCCTCAAGGTCTAAGCAAGCATCATCATAGTTCGTTTTACTTATTGAGTAAGAAAGCATCATCACAGTACACAAAAGCACCATCAAAATGTATTAAAGCATTAGTAATGGAAGGTTAAGCTACAAATTAGGAGCGTATGTAGGTTAATTAATAATAACCTAATAATAAACATCAGAAGCAATTCTTTATTGAAATTATCAAAGTAGTAGAAGCAAATAGCACGCAATATAGAAAGTTGATGAATCTAAGAAGCAAGAAAAAAGAAAAAAAGTAGTAGCTGTAGAGAGCAACAAGAGTGACATTGTAATAGTAGTCTAGGCTTTCTTATTTTTGATTCAATACAAAAATGACATTAATTTTTTATATACACAAAATGACGTTATTTTTTACATAAAAAAACAAAATTATATTATGTATGTGATAAGTCTGGATTTTAGACTATATTATGAAGCCTGAGCCAGCCTAAAGCCAAATTAACTTGGGTCTAGCCTATTAGCTTTGGGTTGGATTAGGCCAAACTTAGGATTCTTTGCCATCCCTAGCCTTACTGCTTATAAATTTGCAAGGGATAAGTAGGAAATGCTAGAAGAGGAAAAAGATAAACCTCCAAACGGTTGTGCATCGGATGAGGAACTATGCTAATTAACATTAATAACCATTAGACTTTAGTATGGGGATAAAGTGTTGTTGAATCTCACACCCCAAATATGAAAGGAGATTATTGGAAAGATAGCTTATAGGGGAGTAATTCCTAAGTATAATGGTCTTTTCAATGTCATTAAGAAAGTTAGTAATGTTATCATCGTACTTTCTATTTTAGCTTTTTCAACATGTTTCATAAAGATACCAAATAATCATAGAGGAGAAAGAGTGAACATGCTCCTCTAATGGTCTATAAATAATTTGATGAGGATATAGCTAAAATCTTTTATTACCAATTGTTGGGACAACACAAGAAAAATTCTCAGATAGAGTTCCTTATGCAATAAAAAGTGAATGATGTAGCATATGCAATATGGGAGAGACATACTTCCCTTTGTCAATTTAAAAATAAGATTAAGGCATATCTTAAGAACCTCCTGATGTGAATTTGACTCTTTTAATGAGGGAGGTTTATGAGAGTCTCTTGTGCATTCATATAAACTTGATAGTAAGATGAATTCTTACTACTCACTGACCAACAAAACTAAAGCATACTAGTGAGTCTTAAATCACTTAAGCTCTAAGATTAACTTACATAGTGGTAATTACCATGACAATATTTATCGGTTGTTAATTTAGTTATGTTGGTTGATGTCCAACCATGTCTCCAACAATCCCTTTGTGTAGGTCACTACATGTAGCTTCTATAGGTTTAAAACATATCTCCTAACAGTTTGGATGTAAATATATATAACTTCCTATAATTTTTGGTTATCCTACTTACATATGTATGTATTGTATATAAGAACATTTAAATTATGTTAGTCCTCACATAAATTGTATTTTCATCTTCCTACCTTAATAGAAGCTTTCCTTTTATCATCTATTGTCTCATATAATCATTTGTCCCAAATTTATTAAGTTATAAAATGCTCATAAAATGTTTGACAAAAAAACACCAATAAAGTGTGTGAACTTAGTTGTGAACATAATGAGATAGATGTTAACCTCAAATAAATTTATTTTACACATAAAATGATACAAAATATCAAATATTAGATAGCAAGTAGTCCCTATATAGAAATTATCACAATGAGCAAACTTCCAAATAACCCAATCTTATATATGAATACTTTTAGGCGTTGACTGAAAAAAAGCATATAAAAAAAGTAAGTTCATAAACTACATATCTCCAACATTGTGTATTAACATCAATCGGTTGAGAAAGAGTTGCACTCAAAGAAAGGACTGACACAAAAAAATTGATTATATTAGCTATTAATATAGAACCCCACAAGTCATTCCAAATATGATAAATTTATGCGTTTCGGCAAACAGGTGAAGGTACGGGCCCAGTCAAACTTAGCATATAAAGAGGCTCCAAATGACAACACATTTAGGCCTGTTCCTTTTCGAAATATTAATACGGGCCACTCTGTTACTAGCGACTTAATATTTAAAACTCATAAATTGCACCAACTTTACGATATTAATTGTGATTAATAGCTAATGTTGTAGGCAAGACCAGAGCTAATTATGTTCTAATCAGGCGGGAAAATTAATTTTAAACAAATCAAGTTAAATTGTGACCTACCTCATAAAACTTTATATTATAAAAGATTTTATTAGTGTCCGACTCTGTTACTTACTAAAGCGAACTTGTTTCTCATAAACGTGGCCTGATTTAGGAATTTCATTTACTTGTATTGTATTGTTTATAGAAGTGTCAGAAAAGAAAGTGATTGTGTCATCGTGTGGGTTGCTTCTTGGAATATTAATTCCATTTAAATTGCGATTGCGTAATGCCTACGTTCTGGAGCTAGCATGATCTTTTGGCAAGTAGTGTGACGTAGGTATCACCGACAAGAGTAAAGACAATTAATTAACTATTTAACCACTTCTTTGGCATCTAATCCCATCTTTACTCGACACAATTACCTTTATTCTCCACCATCTCAGTGTTGAATTTATGCATTTGTGACGTTATTCAGTTTACACACTGTGTTGTGTATAGCTAATCATAGACGAGTAACGCGGTATGGACAAGAAAAACTAATAAAAAGTACTCCAGGAATATGTATACACATAAATCAAACCTCAACCTGAATTAACCGGGGCACGATGCCCAATAAGTACATGAAAAATATTGTTTTTGATAAAATGATATTATTTTCTATTTTTAACTCAAAAAATAAAAAAGCAGACAAGATAGGGCATAATCGAGTTCGGGCTCAGTTGCCTTAGACTCAAGCTCCAATCCAGCAACCTCGAGCCCAAGGTTTGCCAGAAGCTGTCTGGCCACTCAACGCGACTCGATCCATCGTCATTCTTACGTATAGAGATAAGTATTTATTTGTACTTATTTATGTAAAACTTAGTAATAAGAAGATATTGAAGATTTTTAAAAAGTAGTCATAAAACATATCTATGCACAATTTAATAAATAAGTTACAATCATATAAAAATGTAATTAGAACTATCACACTTTTGTGTAGAATTAAGATTGAGGAGTACCGCAACTTTAATTCTAAAATTCTAATTCCATATTGTTATAAAAGATTAATAAGGAGTACCAAATTTATATTATAATTGTTAGTCTTTGGATGACATGAAAAAGCAGGATAATTTATGCATATATACTCTTTTAAACCTATTTAAAAATTAATAATTGAATTATTTATTATAGGAAATGATTATGAAAAATTAATATTAGATAATTACAAAACAAATATAACAATAATTAAAGAGAGTAAAGAAAGAGATATAAAAACTAATTTATAATAATTTGTGAAACAACCTTCAGCTTACTTTAGCTTTCTAAGTTACATTTAAAAATTTATTATTGTTTTCTTTTGATGAAACTATTATAATGATTAGTTTATAGATAAGATTAGTTAATCAGACATACTAAGGAATCTACCAATTGGACATCTTCTAATAGGGTATTTATTAGTCAAAACTTAATCAATTTGAAAGTCCTCTTTCGGTAACTTCTAAAGCTCACCATCAGATAGCAGTCAAATCCCACTAGCTATCTGATGGATCATCAAAAAACCTAGTTGCAAACTACTAATTCATTTTCTTTTCAACACTTTGTCTAGCTAGCCTATTGAAACCCTTGGGCTAATCTAACCCCATTGGAGATCAACTTTAAAACTTTTGCTCCCAAGTGTTCTAAAAAATAAATCACATTCATTTAACAAAAACTTGGCTTAAAATCATTTCATGAGTTCCCCAAATAAAGAAATGGTGTTTGACTACATCAGCTTAATAAAACCTATGATTTTTAGGCTTTTTAAGACTAAAACAGATAAGGAAAAATATGTAAATCTTTGGATATTCAGGAGGCACTGGAAGATGGTAACCAATCATGAAGCTCACCACAATAAAAGAATTGTAGTTGCATATAATCTTGGTGAAATCAATATCCTCAACCACTCATCAATTGATCGATGCATTTACATGTCCAACATTGCAACCTTAGAAACTTTTGGATTAGTTTTATATATGCCTCTAACTTTTTCTTTCAAAGAGTTACCCTCTAAAATGATCTCAAATCTTTCAAGGCTTCAATTCAGGAGCCGTAGTTATTGCTAGGAAACTTTAATAGTATCATTCTTGCTTTTGAAGCTGAGTGAACAAAAAACACTAACAAACCGTGCCTAGATCTCAAATCTTACTTGATGGATATTGAGGTAACTAATCTTAAAAATAAGGGCTACTTCTTTATATGGAGAAACGTATAAAATGTAGACTAGCTTATTAGAAAGGAGATTGATAGAGCTTTAATTAGCTATGAATGGCTCATGAATTTTCAAGTTAACAAGGAATTGTTTAATAACTGTCTTAGATCAGACCATTCCCCTATCGAAATCCATGATTTACTAATTGGTTATAATATAATATCTCCTTTCAAGTTTTATAACTACATGTGTAATATTCATGGTTTCCAGGCAGCAATCACAAGGGATTTGATTCTGGATGTTCAAGGCTTTGAGGCTTATAAGTTTTATAGGAAACTTATGAACATTAAAGATGAGTTGAAAAAATTATGTTTGAATTTTCGAAACTGACTCATCCTTAGATATTGACAAAGCAAAGGCCCATCTAATTTAGGTGTAAAAAGAACTATATACATCTCCTATAGATATGACAAGCAATTGGAAGAGAAAAAATATCTCAAAACATATTCTTATGCTCTAGATAACTATACCTCGCAGCTTAAGCGAAAAGCAAGGATTAGCTGGCTCAAAGATAGGGATTGGCAATAACAAATTCTTCTATAGATTCTTCTCTCTATAAGGAAGAAAAATAGAATAACATCTTTTAGAAATAATGAAGGTTGTGTGTATATAAACCAAACTAAAATGCTACTACATACCAAATCCTATTTTAGAATTTCTTAGGCAATTATTCTGCAAGATCATCAAGCATCCCCTTAAGCTCATTCATCTCTAGCACTTTATCAAAGGAACAATCTGATCTACTCACTCAACCTATCACAATAGAAGAAATTAAGAAAGTAGTATTTAGTTTACACCACAATGCCCCTATCTTGGATGGATTTAATGCTCATTTCTATCAAAAATCATGAAACCGTTTGAAATTACAAGTGAAAAAAGCAATGTTAAAGTTTTTGCCCAACTCTAAGATGTTAAAGGCTTAAGACAAAACTCAATTTTGCCTTGTTACCAAAACTATTAATCCAATTTCTATGAATGACTTCAAACCTATTTCTATTGTAATACATTCTATAAGATCCTAAATAAAAGACTTAAGCTAGTACTTCCATCTTTGGTTAATCCATCTCAAGCAACCTTCATCGAGGGAAGAATCATAGTGGATAAAATCCTCTTGATATAAGAATTGATGAAGAACTATCACTTACAAGGTTTAGGGAAAAATTATGTAATGAAAATTGATATACATAAATTTTTTGACAACCTAGATTGGAATTTCATATTGCCTATTATGAAATCATTTGGTTTCTCAGCATGACTTATTGTATGAATTGTATAATGTATCACAACTCCAACATATAATGTATTAATCAATGGAGAATCTATATAAATATTTAGAGGAGCTAGAGGAATTGGACAAGATGATCCTATTTCCCTTTACCTATTCACTATTGCAATTTAGGTGTTCTCAAGATTAATTGAACACAATATCAATAAGGAGAGAGGATTAATATTTCACAGTAAATGTGAACAGTTAAGAATTTTCAAGCTAGCTTTTGTTGAGGACTTACTTCTTTTTGGTGGAGCCAGTGCTAAATCAATTTCTTGGCTAATGCATACACTATAATCGTTTAGCAATAAATTAGGGCATCAACAAAGATAAAAGCTTCATCATGCTCTCCTGTAAAGCATCAAGTATTGCTAATTCTTTGAGGGAAATAAATAGCCTGAGCTTTAAAGATCCTACTTCTATCTACTTAGGGATCCCTATAAGATCGAGAAGAATCAGATAATAGGACTGCCAACCTCTTTTGATATGGTAAGAAGAAGAATAGGTAGTTGGTGCAAAATTTTTTTGACTTATATAGGGAGGCTCCAGCTAGTCATCTTAGGTCCTTTGTAGCCTATATACCTTTTGGTCTTATTATCTTATCCTATCTGAGATGATCTATAAGGACTTGGTGAAGTTATTGGGACCTTCCTCTAGATATGTGATGGGCATAAGAAAACACAAGCTAAATTTAGTTAGAGAACAATTTGTTTGCTTAAAAAAGAGGATGGATTAGGTTTTCAATTAATTCATATAGTTAATAAAGTATTGCCATCTAAAAGAATATAAAGAATAATTAATGATAAAGACTCATTGTGGGAAAATGGATCAATGGTCATTAATTAAAGGATAAGAACTTTTGGGTTGTCAAACCTAAGACAGATACTTCTTGGAGTATATATCAAGTCCTAAAGCTCAAAACTATTCTTTAAAGGCTTTTAAAAGTGAGGATAGGGAATGGCAACTCTGCCTAGCTTTAATGTGATTTATATCTCCAACCTGGTTTCAAAATATTAAGTTGTACTTCTATGACAGTGCAAAAGTTAACAACTAATTCTGGAAGGGAAGCGATTTTGCTACAATAGGGAAGTTGACTTCTTTAGATTATGGTTCCCTAATTACCATCCAAATTCCAATCTTGAAGATAACATCATTTGGTTAGGGGATTCTACTAGTCTCTTTACTAATAGCTCATGTGAAGACCATTTAGGAATTATGCTCCTAAACACGGATGGTATAAGTGAGTTTGGAATAAATATGCTACTCCTAATGTGTATTTTGTTATTTGATTATTGGTTAGAAGTAGCCTAAGTACACTAGACATGTTGGGCCCTGTTTCCAGAACCCAACTCTTGTAGAAATCATAAAGCGTGTGTACAGAATTTCTCGAAATACAAACGTGGGTAAAAACCAACGAAATCAAAACACTTAAGGTCAAATCTTTTAATTCCGACATCCGAAAACGCATACGTTAGTAAAACGTTGGAAAACTATAAAGACAAGTTACCTCTTCCGAGAAGACGACTTGGTTTAAACCAATCTAAATTGGTATAGGATTTTTTTTCAACGCCATTCAAAGCAATTCAAAATTCAAAAGGTATTCATAGATCCCTCACCTCAATTCATTTGACTCCTCATAATCAATCATGTCTCATCATTTAAGAAAAATCCTATCTTTCCCTCTCTTTTTTTTCATCAAACTCTCCCAAACATATATATAGATACCAACAATTCATGTACAAATTTCATCAACTTAAACAGAAAACTTCTTCCGATACCTTACATTTGAACCCAACTCATCTCATCCGAATCATACCTTTTCTTTTCCATAATTCAC
>JANIHZ010000209.1:20057372-20079453 GCA_027478365.1 Erythroxylum rufum | reverse complement strand
CATTTTGTATATCCAATATAAAGTCTACACTAACGTGTGGTTTACTTCACATCTAACCTTCAATCATAGGCCCGTTTATATTTAGTTGTGAAGTGACTTTATGTGCTAAGCTAACAGCTGCCATATGTCCACTATTTATATAAATAATTATTAATTTACTTACTAAATTTTAAAACTTAATTTCCATTCTTCTCCGATAACCCATTTACTTAAATATCGATGCTATTAACCCATTTATTTAAATATCGAAGCTATTAGTTATTCTTCCAATTACTATTGACATAATTCACCTTCATTAATGAAGTAATCGTGTCAGATTCTCACTGAGATCCGTTCTTTTTATCCTTCCATGGGGATTTTCATTAATGAAGTAATCGTGTCAGATTCTCACTGAGATCCATTCTTTTTATCCTTCCATGGGGATTTTCGTTTAGCACCTCACAAATGATGAATCAATCTAGGTTTGGTCTTTTCAGGTAAGTACTGTAAAGGCAAGTTGTAACAAAGTTGCTCTTTTTTTTCATTCTTTCTATGAGCTTCTTCGATAAATGTATATGCAAGAGTTTCTCATTTACACACATTTAAAGTCATGAACACAAAGTCATGACTGTGATTTATGCAGATGAAGAACAACCATTATACATCAATGGAGATAGTGGAGGAGGCATATTTCTTTGGAATATTAATAATCCCCTAAGGTAAGAATTGTTGATAAAATTGTGTTAGCAAAAAGATCGACGATATAGTGCTATACACGCCCTAACCGCAGTTAGGAATGGTCATCTCTACACTGATAGCGGAGATCATTTAATTAAAGCATGGTCAATATAGGTATTTACATCTGAATGATTTTTCTCCAGGTGTATGAAATTCTCTTACTTTATGTTTATACTTCCCAGGATGGAACTTTAATTAGTATAATGGAAGGTCGTAAATTAGTAGTCCCCTCATTGATAGCGTATGGTGGGGTTCACTACAACAGGAGTTGGGATGGGACCATCCATCTCTGGAGCCTAAATAACCATAGTCTTCTAACTGTGTTAGAAGAAGATATGCCAAGATCTGTGAACTCTGCCTTTGTCTCTAACCAATGTTCTCAAAACCGGACCGGTCATCGAACCGGAGGTCTTATTGGTCACCGGTTTGACCGGTTCAACCGGTGACGTCATAATTATGCAATAATTATATTTAATATTAATAATATTTTAAAAAACTAAAAAATAAAAAAATTGATGGACCAGTGGTCGGACCGGTTTTGACTGGTCCAACCGGTCAATTGACCGGTTTTGACCGGTTCAGACTGGTCCAATTGGAGTCCGGTTTTATAGCTTAAATCGGACCTATCAGTCGACCGGTCACCGGTCGGACCGGCCGGTCCGGTCTGGGTTTTAAAACCCTGTCTCTAACTGTGGCGACAATAAACGGATGAACATCTTCCAGTGAAATTATGTTTTAAATTTTAGTAAAATAATTAATAATTAATTAGTTCAATAATGGACAAGTGGCAACTATGTGTCAAGTACAAAAATCTAATTTAATAAGTTTTTTTTTTAATAAAATCAACGTTAGCGCAAAAAAATAGACAAAGACAGGGAAGACAAAGAAAACTAACCCAAGCCAACAGGCTTATCCCGTACACCCGAAACTTAATAGCCTTTTCCCCTCAACAATAACAAAAGCTGAACAATCTGAATTTAAAATGGAGACTAAACAAAAAGGACGATCAGTCCAGTGATGTGGGTTTGCATGTAATAAGGCTACCCTGGCTAAAGCATGAGCCGCCTTATTGGTAATCCTACGCGTCCATTGAAAAGACAAGAGAAGGAAATGTAGCTTAAATGATAAACAATCAAGGGTCAAAATTCTAATCTCATACCGATTTGGCGAAGGAGCTAATATTGATTGGACAGCTGCCAAACAATCCGACTCCACAATGACCTTGACAAGCTGTTGGTCTTTTAGCCAAAAAAGAGCTTCCCTTATAGACATAATTTTGGCAAGAACTGGGTCAAACAGGGTAGGGAAAAAACTTGAAATAGCAGTCAGAAACCTACTTCGTGCGTCCCTAAGAACCACAGCAAAATCTTCCGTCTGAACATCCTCTGGAGAAACAACGAACTCGCTGTCTTCTTTCTCTCAAATAGAGAGCCTTTGCAACCTTGAATCCATGAAGCTAAAACGAAAATCTAAAAGAGACCAACGTAGAAATAATACTTAGACCTCACCTTGCACATGAATGGCAAGATCAACACTTGCACTTGTAGAGAGAGAGAGAGAGACAAGACCTAATTAGGGTGTTAAAAGGGAATTCTATACCTATAATGAAAAATATTATTCACAAAACATAGATTATAAGTAACAATGAGAAAATTAATCATATTATTATTTGTGTCATTACATAGTAAATAAAAATTTGTTAAAATAATTAATTTATATTTATATTAAATAATATATAAACATTAATATTTTCTTTGCAGGATATTCATTTTCAAACATTCCTAAAAAGTAGACGTCCATATTGAGAAAGTTGGTAATGGGTGTATATTTTTAAGGAAATAGAAGAGCTTTTTGGTCAAATTAGTAAAACGCATAAATCTTTTGCCGATGCGTTGCATGAAGAAGTACATAAATATGCATAAAATGTTTGAAATTACTAGACTCACTCGAGGCAAAAACCATAGTAGTTGTATTTGTAGTTGTAGTTGTCACTGCCTCCAAAAACCGCTATAAAAGGAGGATCTCAAGTGATAGGTTTTAGGGGATTTAAGGAAGAGGCCACGTTTTAGACGCCACTCTCTCTGCAGTCTACACACGCCTTTTTCGTTGCCTATTCATCGTCTTTCAAACCCCAATCTAGGGTTTTTTTCTTACTTAAGTCTCTTTATTTGATTATCTGAGAAGCTAGTTTCAGCATGGGCAGTGAAGAAAATAACTTCAATATGGCTGGTCTCACCGCTGGTAATCCTTTATCCTGCTAGTCTAAACCCTAGTCCCTTTTTTTTGTTCTTGGTTTTTGCCCATTTTCAGGGTATGATTTCAACTTCTTTTTCTGTGTATTTGGCAGCTCTCAACGAGGGGGATCGAGCTGGGCTTGTTAACGCCCTCAAGGTCAGTGACTTGCCTGTTCTGTTCTTTTGCTTGGTATCTGGGAAAATTTAACGTACACGTTTGGTGGCCAAAATGAGTGTTTTGTTTTGAATTCGTGCTTGTTTTGAGGGTTGTTTTACTTTGCATTGCCTCTACCTTTTAGCGAGTGGAGGGTAAGAAGGAAGCGAACTTTATTGTGCGCTATTGAATTAGTTTTTGCAGTCACACTGTGTACTGGTTTGTTAAGTAAAGCTTGATAATTATGATTGATTTTGGGATGTTGCTACTTTGGGCAGAATAAATTGCAAAATCTGGCTGGACAACATCCTGATGTGCTTGAGAATCTGTCACCCGAAGTGAGGAAACGTGTTGAGTTTCTCAGAGAGATCCAGGCATGTTCTTTTCCATAGACAACATGTTGAATTTCGTTTTGAATAGTCTTCTTTGTTGAGTTATATAGAACAATTTATTAGTTTGTTCGTGTCCCTACTTACTCTTGGTTGGATATTGAGTTGTACATACTTCTTAATTTACAGAGCAAACATGATGAATTAGAGGCAAAGTTCTTTGAAGAAAGGGCGGCACTTGAAGCTAAGTATCAAAAGTTGTACCAACCATTATATACCAAGGTATTAGTGTGTCTGCTTGTGTGCATGTGGATATGTTCCTTTTTCTGTTTTCATGTCTGGAATGACAATTTTGATCGGTCATATGTGCAGAGATATGAGATTGTCAATGGTGTTGTTGAAGCTGATGGAGATAAAGATGAAGCAGAAATGGACCAAGAGGGCAAGAAAGACGATGAAGGTAACCTTTGAAAACTACAAGAAGTTGTTGCTTTGCTCTTGATGTTTTGTGTGATTTATATCTTGATTCATTAAATACAGAGAAAGGTGTTCCTAATTTTTGGCTCACTGCAATGAAGAACAATGAAGTATTAGCTGACGAGGTTGGTTGATTATGGTTTTGATGTTTTGCTTTATCTGGATACTCTATACCTGTTTGCTGATTCTGGACTTTTCCATTTTTATCCTGGTTTATTTGGGTCAGATTACAGAGCGTGATGAAGCAGCTCTCAAGCACCTTAAAGATATTAAGTGGTGTAGGATAGAGGAGCCCAAGGGTTTCAAGCTGGAGTTTTTTTTTGAGACAAATCCTTTCTTCACGAACACTGTTTTGACAAAGACTTATCACATGATTGATGAAGACGAACCTATTCTTGAGAAAGCAATAGGGTAACTTCTCCTGCGACTGTGTTAATCTGTTACATGCCGTTGCTCGACTTTCTTTTGCAGCTGAAACATTGTTGTCTCTGGTCCATTATAGGACGGAAATTGAATGGCATCCAGGGAAATGCTTAACTCAGAAGCTCCTCAAAAAGAAGCCAAAGAAAGGATCCAAAAATGCGAAGCCCATGACTAAAATCGAGGAATGTGAGAGCTTTTTCAACTTCTTTAGCCCCCCTGAAGTTCCTGAGGATGATGAAGATATTGATGAAGACACTGTATGTCAAACTTCAGAAAAATATTGATGATATTTTACTGATTTGACTGTTCTAATTATATTTTCATCCATGTACTTGATTTAACTTTTTATTCTATGTTCAGGCTGAGGAGCTTCAAAATCAAATGGAGCAGGATTATGACATTGGGTGAGTTATTGTTTATTTAAACCATTAGCATGTTTCTATTCTAATATATCAAACTGACACTTTGGTTGAGCAACAGCAGTGTAATGTGATTTTAGACTAAGCTAAGTCCTTAGCGAGTTGTTACCTTTTCCCCTTCTCTAGGTTAACATGGTCAAATTCTTTGGTTTTATTTCTGTTCTCATGCATCTTTTTTGTTTTTGAAATCTTGGCTTAGGTCAACTATCCGAGACAAGATTATCCCTCATGCTGTATCATGGTACACTGGGGAGGCTATTCCTGGGGATGAGCTTGGTTTAGATGATGAAGACGAGGATGATGACATCGACGAGGATGATGAGGATGAAGAGGAAGAGGATGAGGATGAAGAGGATGAGGATGAGGATGATGACAAGCCAAAGAAGGTATACTATCTTGACATTTCCCTTCCCTTTATCTTTGTCTCTGCCAATTATTGCTTCTTAATTTGTTTCAAATCTTATTGCAGGCGTCTGCTGGAAACAAGGTACTATATTCTCTAGCTGCATTGTTCGCTCTTTCACCCTTCTAAGTTTTTTGTATAGCTACTTCATCCATATTCTTTTGTTTCCTTGTAAATAAAATTGAACCTCAATCATGCGGTGTTGTTTATACTTTAGAAAAGCAGCAGAGCACAGGCAGGTGATGGTCAGCAGGGTGAGCGACCCCCAGAATGCAAGCAACAATGATGCTAAGATTGATACACAAGTATTTTTTGTCAAATGGTTGATGAAATGTTATTTAGCCGAGAAGAATTGAGAGGGCTTTGAAGTCAGGGTGGCTCTTTTTTACATTTTTTACCCCTCCCCCAGTGCCTTATTGTGGACTATCGATATGAAAATTTTTATTTCCCCCTTCACCCTTTGGTCAGAAGAGAATGTGCTGTCTTATAGTTAAAAGATATGATTTTGATAATGTAATGTTTGGATCCCTACAGTGAATGTTTTGTGAACTCTAAATGTTTGCTTCATTAGTCCTAGTTTTGCTATTGTTTTCGAGGAATACTTTTTGTGATCGTGGCAAATTTATGTTCTCATCAAGCGTTCGGTCTCATTCGCCATTTTTGTGTGGGTCTGTGAGGCAGCGGATATTGCTATCAATTGCAGATGAGGCACGGTAATTTCTTGATTAATGTTTTCAGCCAAAGGGAAGGTTAAGTCAGCCTGCTGTGGGAAATGAAGTTGCTTTTATTTGCCTGCCTCTAGCCAAGTGTAGTAGATTTTATCCTATTCATATGTCTCTCTGCGTTTACTTTATGGTTTTGCAGATTAAAGGAAATGCAAATTCATTGAATGGATGTTCAATTCATGTTTTCACCTTTTTAATTATTATTTATTGGACTTTATTTAATTTAATATTGTATAGTTTTTTTCTTTTGTAAACGCATTATAATTAGACAAATATGGACAATCTTAGATTTATCTCACTTATCGTGATATAGATTAATTATTCACATGGTTCATCGATTTGATGGTAGCACTCGTCCCTAACTACTTTATATAACGAGAGATATCATTTTACAAGGTAAATTACCATTTAATCTCTCGACATTTGGGTATCGAACTAAACATTGTTAAATTGTATTGTTGCAATTGAAGGATCAAACAAGCAAATATGGATGAAATAAAAAGAAAGTGAAGCTGAATGGTATGTGAGCTGTGACGATGTGTTGTTATGAATAACATAATAACTATCGGTAACCCAAAACTTGCAAAAACCATTATAAAATGAGGGACGGTCTTAAGTGATAGGCTTCGTAAGGAAAGAGGCAACGTTTGTTTGAGACTCACACTCTCTACACACGTAACCTTTTTGTTGCCTTGCCTCTTCATCGTTTTTCAAACCCCAACTCAAACCCCAATCTAGGGTTTTACATCTCTCCAGTCTATCTGTTTCTTTACTCATTTGAGAAGCCAATTTTAACATGAGCAGTGAAGACAATAACTTCACTATGGCTGATCTCGCCACCGGTTTTCACTTCTAAACCCTAATCCCCCCTTCTCTGTTTTATTCTTCTCGGGTTTGGGTGTGATTTGAACTTCTTTTTGTTTCTTATTGTCTATTTGGCAGCTCTCAATGAGGGGGACCGAGCTGGCCTTGTGAGTGCCCTCAAGGTCAGTAACTTGCGTGTTCTGTTCTTTTTCTTGGTGTCTAGGGAAACGACGTAAAATGAATTTAATGAGCATGTTTGCATGTTTGGTTCCAAAGCGAATGTTTTTGTATACAATTCGTGTTTTTTTAGTGGGTGTTTTTTCTTTGCTTCGCTTCTATTTTTTAGTGGATGTATAGTAAGAAAGAAGTAAACTTTGTTCTGCTGTATTGAATTGTAGTTTTTAGTGGCATGGTTATATTGGTTATTAGTTAAATTTTAATAAGCACGATCAATGTGTGGTGTTACTACTCTTGTTTTGCAGAATAAGTTGCAAAATCTGGCTGGACAGCATCCTGATGTGCTCGAGAATCTGTCACCTCAAGTGAGGAAACGTGTTGAAGTTCTCAGAGAGATCCAGGCATGTCCAATCTTATATGGAACATTTTGAATATCGTATTAATAGCTGCCATGTTGAATTCTATTAAAAAATGATAAGTTACTTGTTGTAACTTGTTCATGTCCCTACTTATTCTTGGTTGGATACTGAGCTGTATATACTTTCTTAATTTCCAGAGCCAACATGATGAATTAGAGGCAAAGTTCTTTGAAGAAAGGGCAGTACTTGAGGCTAAGTATCAAAAGTTATACCAACCATCGTATACCAAGGTATTTATTTGTCTGTATGCTTTTGGATTCGTTATTTTTCCCGTTGCCTTGTCCAGAATGAAAATTTGAACGATCATGTTTGTAGCGCTACGAGATTGTGAATGGTGTCATCGAACCTGATGGAGTAAAAGTTGAATCAGAAATGGACCAGGAGGGCAAGAAAGATGACGAAGGTAACCTTGGGAGGATACTAAAAATTAGTCCTTTTCTCGTTACATTTTTTGAGGCTGATATCTTAATATATTAAATACAGAGAAAGGAGTTCCTGATTTTTGGCTCACTGCAATGAAGAACAATGAAGTATTAGCTGAGGAGGTTGGGTAATTATGACTCTGATGTTTTGTTTTATTTGATTTTAGTCACTTGATTGCTTACTGATTCTTGAGTTTGCTATTTTTTCCCTGGTTTATTTGTGCATCAGATTACAGAGCGTGATGAAGCAGCTCTCAAGCACCTTAAAGATATTAAGTGGTGTAGGATAGAGGCGCCCAAGGGTTTCAAGCTGGAGTTTTTCTTTGAGACAAATCCTTTCTTCACAAACACTGTCTTGACTAAGACTTATCACATGATTGATGAAGATGAACCTATTCTTGAGAAAGCAATAGGGTAACTTCTGTGCTGACTTTGTTAATCCATTGTATGCTGTTATCAACATTTTTGGTGTTGCTGAAATATTTGTCTCTGGTCCATTGAAGGACGGAAATTGAATGGCATCCAGGGAAATGCCTAACTCAGAAGATCCTCAAGAAGAAGCCAAAGAAAGGATCCAAAAATGTGAAGCCCATGACTAAAATTGAGGAGTGTGAGAGCTTTTTCAACTTCTTTAGCCCCCCTGAAGTCCCAGATGATGATGAAGATATTGATGAAGATACTGTATGATCAACACTGTCAAACTTAAGAAAAATATCGACTAGAATTTATTGGTTCACTGTTCTAATTATCTTTCATTCATGTACCTGATTTTAACTTTTTGTTCTGTATACAGGCTGAGGAGCTTCAGAATCAAATGGAGCAGGATTATGACATTGGGTGAGTTATTGTTTAAATAAAACATTAGCATGTACCAATTCTAATCAGCAATTATTAGACTGAATACTTTTGGCCATACCAATACTACGTGATCTTAGATTAAAAAATGTCTTTCTTTGTATCTTCTTTTTTTCTACGTTGTTGAAATTTTTAGGTGTTGTTTCTACTTTCATGGACTGTTTTTTGAAATTTTGGTTTAGGTCAACTATCCGAGACAAGATTATCCCTCATGCTGTATCATGGTACACTGGTGAGGCCATTCCAGGGGATGAGCTTGGGTTGGACGATGATGAAGATGAGGATGAAGACATTGATGAGGATGATGAGGAAGAGGAAGAGGATGAGGATGAGGAGGAAGACGAAGACAAGCCAAAAAAGAAGGTATAGCATCTTAAAATTGAAATTATTCATCCCATCCTCTCGCTATGTCTTTCTCTTTGCTGATAATTTTTTTCTTAATCTTGTTGAAATCTTGATGCAGACATCTTCTGGAAACAAGGTACTACTTTCTCTAGCTCCATTAATGGGTCTTTTTCATTTCCAAGTTTTTGATATAGCTGCTTTTTGCTAATTCCTTTGTTTTCTATTCAATAAAATTAAATCTTAATTTTGTTGGTTGTGTACTCTAGAAAAGCGGTAGAAGTCAAGCTGGTGATGGTCAGCAGAGTGAGCGGCCTCCAGAATGCAAGCAACAGTGATGCTAAGATTGTTGGTTGATGGAATGTTGTTTAGCTGAGAAGAGTTAGAAGGCTTTGAAGTCAGGGTGGTTATTTATTCTTTTCCTTTACCCCCTTGTGCCATATTACGGACTGTCAATATTGAATTTTCAAAATTTCCCCTTTTCACCTTTGGTGCTATAGTTTGAGATTTTATTTGTTCATGTAATGTTTGGAATCGTTCAATGAATGTTTGGTGAACTCTCTTAGAATGAATGCTTCAGCAGTCCTAGTTTTGCTATTATCTTCTGTTCATTTTCTGGTTCATGTTTTGGGGATATACTTTCGTCGGAAAACAAGGAAGCAAAAGAATTCTCTCTCACGAATACATATACGTGCAGCTACAAAGCTTATTTTGGGCTTACTTAGTGTTTAGTACGTTTAGACGAAAAGATGGGTAAATTCTAGCAAAATTAATGCGAGCTACTCCATCTATTGAAAATACCCAACAAAAATGAAAACAATATAAAAGTGTTTGATCGGTCTGCCATTACCAAATCTGGAGCCACTGCCAAAGCCAGACAGACATCCTCGTAGTAGTCGTGGAGAATACGCGAGTCTTAACTAACCATAACTTTTGTTTTGACCATTAAAACGTTTGTGTACTGTTGTTCTCGTAACGTTTAAATGCCATAGTCTGACTTGTTCCTATTCTAATTCTCCGTCTCACCTGGAAAAAATAGGAGGGAAACTAAAACCCTAAAACCCCTAAATAAGATGCAGCATCGAGACACTCCCGCGCTCGCTCGCTCTTTCTATCTCTCAGTTGTGGGTTCTCGTTGGTGTGCATTGAGCAGTTTATATATGTACTTTTAACCCTTAAAACAATTTCGTTTCGCCTTTTCCCATTTCTACTCAAACAGGAGCTTTGCTAAGGGTTTCATGGCGAGGCTTCTTCGAAATGGTTCTTCTCTGAAACGTGCTCTTTTCTCGCCCGAGGTAGCCTTTTTCATTTTCTTTTTGTGCCTTCAGTTTCTTTCTTATTCCTACTTTTGCATGTTGAAGGAATTCGTGTAATCTCTTTTAGTTGAATGGTTTAGACTCGTGGGAACGGAATTCTTTGCTTACCCCTCAGACTAGCGATACTGTTTAGTACCTCTTATGCGCGATTTTGTGCGGGAAATAGGAAAAGTTTCTATCTTTTGCGTCTTTTGTGGTGTTGGATATTACTCATTTGCTTATGTGGTTTTGCAGGGTTTAAGGAGAGAGATCACGGGGACGTCTTTTCACATTTGTAACTTTTCTACTAAAGGTGCTTCAAGGTTTATTAAAGTTGTTTCACTTGAACACTTAGCTTCTTTAAAAGGGTCTAAACTTGTTACTTATCCCGTAAATATTAACTTTGATTTTATTACGCCCTGGTTATTGTGATGTGCTGATGATCCTTTCCAGGTTTGAAATGGTTAGTCCTGGGAAACAGCAGATGTGTCTTCTTTTAGTGTGTTTTAGTCGCTCCTAAACAAACAACGGATGTTTAACTTGTTTTTTTTTTTTATATGGAACTTTTGAACTACAAGGAATCAGTGGTTATATTAGTTCTGAAATTTTATACCACATTTATGGATTGTTCTATTTCCTTGGTATTGCACATTGTCTCGCCAATTAGTCGGCCGTTTCTATTTTTCTTTATTAATTCGTAATTGAAGTAACCTTGATTTATTTTGGATAATCTCAATTTCCTATTTTTTGTAAGGTAAAAGAAAATCCAAGTCAAATGGCAGCGACTCTTCTGAAGATGGTATGTCCGCAAAGGAGGTTGCTTTACAACAAGCCCTGGATCAGATTACTAGCCAATATGGGAAGGGATCTATTATGTGGTATGGCCGGTCAGTTTCTCCTAGAGACGTTCCAGTGGTCTCCACGGGTTCTTTTGCACTTGATTTAGCACTTGGGACTGGTGGGCTTCCCAAAGTAAGATAAATAGTTTACTTTTCTTCTCTTTTGTTGAAGTAGTTTCTTTTTTCTTCGCACAAGGCAAGCTTTGTACTTGATTATCCGAGTATAGTACAAAATATGAACCATATTTATATGTAACATCACCATTGTTTCTTTTATCAGTCTGCTGTTCCCTTCCTACTGCTTTCTGCATTCTCTTTTCTTATCATAGACTTGGATTCTTTGTGTTCTCCAGTCTAGAGGAATCATATTTTGTACTTCTACCATGCTTTGACTTGAATGAATCTTTAATATTCCTAGCTCTATGCTTCCTAAGTGACTAGGAATAGATGTCTCGCTTTAAATGCTATTGAATGCTCATGATATGTGTGTGTCACTTTCCACAGGGGCGTGTTGTGGAGATTTTTGGTCCAGAGGCTTCTGGAAAAACTACTCTTGCATTGCATGTGATTGCTGAAGCACAGAAACTAGGAGGTTGCTTTATTGAGCCCTATAATCTCTCCTTTCTGCTGTGTGTATTTTATATTAGATTAACCATTCTTATTGTCTATTGTGTGTTTCCTACTACTAAACTATTAGTTAACAAGAAAAGTTAAAGCTGCAATGAAATATGTCAGTGTCATAAACACCTATGTGTTTAATCTGCATCCTCCTCTGGGCATAATACTGGCCTGAAAATTCTATCTGCTGATTTTCACTTCTTTTTCTGCAGGTTACTGTGTTTTTGTTGATGCTGAGCATGCTCTTGACTCATCACTTGCCCAGGCTATTGGAGTAAACACTCAGAATTTGCTGCTTTCACAGCCTGATTGTGGTGAACAAGCTCTGAGTCTTGTGGACACTTTAATCCGGAGTGGTTCTGTTGATGTAGTTGTTGTTGATAGTGTAAGTAAGGTGCTCTTTCACTTTATGATTTTACCTGTTAAATTCAGCTGTGATTTCTTATTCCTTCGACAATGGTCCTGTTTCTTGTTTGGAGGAATGTATTTCTTCTCTCTTCATCCTCACTTCGAGACAGGAGCTTTAAATTTGCACTGTATACAAATTTTTGATAATATGTGTTCATTTTTCTTTTTTACTCTGCTTAATTACAGGTTGCTGCGCTTGTTCCTAAAAGTGAACTTGATGGTGAGATGGGTGATGCTCACATGGCAATGCAAGCTAGATTGATGAGCCAAGCACTTCGCAAATTGAGCCACTCTTTATCATTGTCTCAGACAATTCTGATCTTTATAAATCAGGTGCAAATCCATGGATATTATTTATTACAGATAATGAAATTTTTGGTCTTCATACTTTTATATTTTTTGTCAAGTTGGCTTTATTTTTGTCATTTGAATCTTAATTTTTGAATTTTTTCAATTGGGTCCTTTCTGTTAGCGGAAGGGCTTATTGGGAATGCCAACTCACAAAAATTATGAGTTGGAATTCATATCAGAGTTTCAAATGGACTCGTCCTTTCCAATATGTTCTATTATTTTGATTAAACCAAAACCATTTATCTCTATCTCTCAATCATGGCTTTCTTTCAGATTGCTTCATCAATATTCTTCAACGTCATCTATGTTGTTCAATGGTTGATCATCAAAGATTTTTTATGTTTGAGTTAGTAAATTTGTTCATGTTAGTGTTCTTGACATTGACAATCAGTTGAAGATGAATCTGTCGGAAAAAAGAAAATACAATATGGATAAGGGAATGTTGGTGTTTTCTTGTTACGTGACATATTGGGCATCCATTGAAGATGCTTTTGTTAGATTTTAGGTTTCTAATTTACAAATGGAAAATCTTGATTTATTATGTTTTGTTGCCTTGAGAATCTAGTTGGACTTGCTTCTTGAAATTGTGGGTGTTGGCAAATTGAAGTTTCATTTTTAACGTAATGGATCTGAGATAAGTGATAATCAAAAACCTAGAAGTTTCTGTCACTTTCTTAGGAAAGTGAAAAAAAGAAAGTCACAGAAACTGCAGTTTCGTTTCCTATATATTTTCTTGATTCAATTTAAAGAATGTTTGCTATAATAAGAATTTGGAATGTTGTGTTTTTGTGGGTCTTGATTGTCAATGGAAGAGAAAGAATTAGGAGGAAGAAAGAATGTTAATGGGTTGAGAAGGAATTACAGAAATTTAGTAGGAAGAAAGAGAAGTTAAAGAGATAAAAAGTCGGACTCTTTGGAAAGGGATAAATCATCAAAGAATTACACGTGTCTCTAAATTGTCAGTCATTCAAGTTCAGTCCAATTTGGATGTCTGACGTAGCTCCAACTCATAAGTCAGTTGAGTTGGAATTCCATATAAGCTTTTCCGTTAATGGAGTTAATGGAAAGGACTCAATTGAAAATTTTTAAAAAATTGAGGACTCAATTGGCAAAAAAAAAAGAGTTGCAAGTACTAACTTGAGAAAAATACAATGGAAGACCAAATTTTATTTATCCCTGTTTGTTATGATTAAAATGGAAAAGAACTATTCCCAACTGAAATATTACTGTTCTGCAATCGGAAGAATAAACATGGAAAAAGAATCCCTGTCACTTTGTTACCAACTGTTTTCACCTTTGATGTTATATCTGCAACTATTTCAACAAACTTGCAACATTCTTTTAGGTCTGCCCAAATTAGTGATCTATGTTAAAAAGCATAGTGAACTGACTTTGTTGCTATTAGTTGTTGCCCTAATTCTACTTAGTTTAATATTTAAACATTGAAAAACTGAACTTGGTCAAATTTTTTTTTGACCAAGTGTGGATAGCCTACTGGGGCCTGAATAGAATTGGCTGTAGATGAGGTCGAACTGATAACAATTGGGTGAACTTTCCCTTCCACACATTGTGGATTTCATTTAATTGGAAATCCTCCTGTTCTATTAGTTGAGAGTAAAAAGTAAAATCTTCCAATCATAAGTCAATTTTGAAGTGATATTGTCAAAACAGAAGTCAAAATAAAAGCTTGGCATAAAATCATCTGCTCATAAGCTAAGGAACTTTCTTTGTTTCCTTAGGCATTAAAATTTGCTCTCTTTCTTCTGTGCATTATTAATTTCTTCTTTTATCCTCTCTGAGAAAACAATTATTATTGTTCTCAGCACATATAACTGCCTTCAAATTCTTGAGATCCATGGCCTTGAAAGGAAGTCAACATATAGGGAATGTAGCCAACTAGTTGCTGAATTCATGCTTTTTGTTTTGTTAATTTTTTTGTCTCGGTTAATTTTTATTGACTGTTTGGATGTGATACGAACTTTCCCTTTGAAGTAGTCTGATATAAACAGTCTCTCGGTCCTTCTGCTTATGAAATACAGGTGAGAGCAAAGCTTTCTACATTTGGGTTTGGTGGACCCACTGAAGTGACGTGTGGTGGCAATGCCTTAAAGTTTTATGCTTCAGTGCGACTAAATATAAGAAGGATCGCGTATGTCAAGAAGGGAGAAGAGGTAAAAGATTCAGGATATTGTTATTCATCACTATGGGACACTTATGCTCACAATTCATGGCTGTTGGACCACTTTTTATTTATATATTTACAACTGCTTGAATTTTTTTTTCTTGTGTTGAAACTTATTTACTTGCATTCCCCGAGAAGAAGTCCAGAATGAGATACCTGTTCGTGTCATGTGGGCACTTTGAGAATGTAATTAGCAATTCATCCTGGACTTATGTTTTCCTAAGCAGGCTGTATGACATGAAGAGGTGCTTCCCGGTGTACGAATGGCTTAAAGTCATTAAAGACAAGGGCATCTTAAGTTGCTACAAGTTCTACTTAGAGTTTACTAGTAGTGACAGCCAGACCCTCTACTTGTCTCAAATGAGCTATTTTATGATATTGCCTTATATGCATGGTTAATATTTTCTCTTAAAGAGGAACTGGTGATAACCATTTAATTTTGTGCCACTTGAGATAATCAGTCTTTGGATTCATCTATCATGAAGCGATGATGTCTGGTAATTGACCGTAGTTGAGTGTGATGTTGGCTTGATTTTCTTTTGTGAGCAACAACATACAGATTATGATGGAGTTGATTGGAACAGGATGCTGATTGTACACAATATGTTTACATAATGTTAAGTGAATTTTACTTTTGCAGTATTTCTATGGATTTGTATACCATTTTCAGATAATTCTGCATTTTGCAGATTGTTGGAACTCAAGTTCAAGTGAAGGTTGTGAAGAATAAGCTTGCCCCTCCATTTAAAATTGCTGAGTTCGAGCTTGAATTTGGCAAGGGAATATCTAGGGAATCGGAACTTATAGACTTGGGTGCAAAGCACAAATTTGTGACCAAGGCTGGTTCATTTTATTACTTTAAGGGTGAGAATTTCCGTGGGAAAGAAGCGTTGAAAATGTTTCTGGCTGAGAATGATGATGCAAGAGAAGAACTTACGGTGATGCTTAGGGAGAAGCTTCTTAAGTTGGACAAGGAATTGGAAACTGAGGCTACGGATGCAGAAACAGCTGCAGAGATCCTATCACCTGATTCCACAGATGAAGAAGCAGGGACAGCAGTTCAAGCATAATGCGCCAAATAACCTCAATCACAATGTGGGTGTCAACCTGCAAGTGTCCATATATAGCAATGTCGAAATTGGGTGGGATCCTGCCAATGCAATGGTGCATTTTCGCCCCTGCTTAATTCGGTGTACGATTTTGTAAACAGCAACTGTGTGTAGCTGTAGACGCAGCATATTTGGAAGGCCAGAAGTTTTGTTGGCTTGAAAGGAACAGGTCCAGAATTATGAAGGGCAGTAATACGCCACCATTCCTCAAGTTTCCAACTTGATTTTGTATTATATAGATGTCGTGTCATCATTGTTTTTCTTGTTTATAACGCTTGAAAAGCTGATCCTAGCACATATTTGTTTTCTTGTTATTACCATCCTCTCGTCTTTGCCAGTTATTTTTCCTTACTTTTAGGAGGCGTGTAATTCTTGTTGAAGACTATTATTTGATGATGGTTTTCTTCACGGTTCTCCATACTGAGGAGATATATTTTTAAAATCTGAATAGAATAATAAGATAAAAGTCAATATACAATCTGAAAATGTTGTGAAATTCTTATGAAATATGAGATTTTAAGTACTACCATGAACCTTAGGAACTCAACTATGCCTTTTGAGAATGATTTGGTTGAATACATGTGCCACCCGAGCTTCAACATCACAATGAAGCGGTTGAACTTTAATCTCTTTCTTTGCTTCTCTAATGGCACTGTATTTAATTTTGGTGCGTTCTGTTTTCCCATGAAAATAGTTAATTGATTTGTTGTCACACAATCTCTCCGGCGTTATACTACGTGAGCTGCAAATCCTCCAAAAATTGCATGATCGATAGTGGTTGAAGAAGCCATATAAGTAGCTGTTGATTATGCAGTTTTTGCTTTCATAAACTTTGAACCAATCGTGAAACCATGGCTGGAAGGTCTTTTCGTATCATCTTGTGAACCAGCCCAATCGCTCTCTATAAATCCTAAGAACTTGATGACGTTGAATTTTCTGTAAAATACTCTAAATCCCGTGGTGCATTGGCGCTTCCTTCACTATAAAATGCAGCATAGAACAGTGCAAGGAGAAGAAAGGGGAGAGTTATCTGGTAACAGAATTCAGGTCTTTGGCGTTTTACGGCTCACTAATTATAGCTCATACTTCTAGTATCTTCCCTATACATTATATTTGCTTATTAGATACTGAATTTACACAAAATCCATGAGTTTTGCTCTTCCTACTGCTCCTTCTAACTTCATGAGTTGCTGTATTGTTCCTGAGCGTGCATCATGCGTCAAGACTCTCTTGGTTGCTTTAAAATGTAACTCTCTTGATGAAGGCATGAATCTTGATAATATACTGGTAGGATACATGATATTACGTCTGGTTGCACCTAAAAACAATAGACAGCCAATTAAAATCCTGTAAGTAGAAGCATCTATTATGCATGAACCGTCCACTTTCTTCAAAATTTTTCAAGAGCAGCTGGTGTGCTCATTGCTCACAGCCTTGCAATTGTTGAGACAGAACTTTTTCTGTGGTTCACCAACATAGTTCTTTTTTGAATTGAGTTTGATGAATATCCATATCTAGGAAGTAAATCATTCTCCTCATTTGAAAAAACATTCTCCATTCGAGTTATGAACTCTTCTCACAACTTCAACATTGCTTCCAATCACCATAATATCATCACATATAGAGATCTTTAAAAGAAGCTCCTAATTTGATAGTTAGACAGTTTTGACATATAAAGTTGCTTCATTGCAAATTGATGGTAGAATTACAAGAAGTAGCCTTATGATATCAAACCTTGCCACCAGTGGAAAGGTTTGAGTGAAATTAACACCGAATTTTTGACCCTAGTCTTTTCCTGTTGTTTATAAAATAGAGACATTTGCATTATATTTAAGTTTAAACACCCATTTGACAATTTTTATGTTGTTAGGTCCTTACCCAAGACCCAAATTTCTTTTTTGTTTATCATTTTGAGCTCTTCCATTATTTTCCTCCGGTCAAGGGAGCTCATGACATCTTGGATGTTCACATGCTCTTTCAAGGCTTTATAGCTAATCAATTTATTGTAGTTTAGTGATACAATTATTTATTGACATTCTTTTTCTTATATATATTTAGGTGTATATGATAAAGTTCATTGGATAAATATACATCCAAATGAAATTATGATGAGATCATAATTATAAGATTTATATTGCATTAATGTCTTATCCTTAAATTGTTCGTAGTTATTGTTTTATTAAGAGTGCACATTAATAGAACATAAAAGGACTATCACACTTTATATTTTTCTTTATAAAGGACATAGTCTATCTCATAGAATAAATTATACAGATCTTAAATAAACGTTTGGGTGCTTGTTAGAACACAAGTTTACTGAAAAGAGCTTATATGTGAATTCCATTTGAAACATTACTTATTTATCTATGAAAATTCTTGTTGTGATGATTGTATAAATGACCTTTTAACTTGAAATTAACAAAGTATCTCATATAAGGATTGTTATGTTTTGATATTACTTATAACATATTATAGTCAAGGGTAGCTCAGTCTGTAGTTATTTGATGTAGCATGAACTATGGACATAATTGAGAGATCAATCGAAGATTAATTATCTTAAAGTGGTTAGGGAGAATGTTTCGTTGTTCTTAATTAGTATTGATCTAGAAAACCATTAGCCGAAGTGGAATGACACTTTGTAAAATAGTTTATAGATGTCATTTATAGAATCAGTTACTAATGGTGGAGAACTAACATGATTAGACTTAAATAGAGTAAAAATTAATTCCATGCTCTATATATAATTGGAATATTGTGTAATGAAAGAATCAAATTATGCAAACAAATCATGCACAAAAAGGTTACTCAAAACTACTTGGATATTGCTAAATATTTAGGTGGTCATGATGCACTGCTAGATGTCAATCTTGATCTATAGATATAAATTATTTAATTAGATAACTAAAGATAAATTAAAAGAGTTTAATTTATATCTGAGTATGATTTAAGATTGTAATTTATGCACATTACCATCATATTTAGGAACAATGGATCAAACATAAAAAATAAGTTAAAGAGAGAAAATGTATTTTAATCAAGTTGGGTTTGATTGTAAAATTTGAGAAATGTTATGATTAAATATATGAAATTTAATAAATACAGACTAATATAAAGTAATGGGTTTTACTCAGGCTTAATTAGTATTTAATTAAAATTAATTTTAATTCTAATTAAATTTTAATTAAAATTAGAATTTTATTTCAATTAAATTACTAAAAGGTCCATAACCTATTATAAATAGACTTAGACTCTAATGGAACTGGCGCTTCTTGTCTAACCCTATCTACAATAGTTGTAGAGTCCTTTTAACTCGTTATGTAGATATTGTTAGATGTTAATAGACACTAGTATAACTTGAGATGAACCAATTTCAGTAATAGTTTGAGGGAAACAATAAGAAAATGATAAAACTTCATAATAAGGTACAAATTATGGTTTATGATTTATGATTTTTTATGTATTAATTAAGTTATAGAATTTTAAGTGATCTTAGCTTTCGAGAAATCAAACAAAAAGGTTTTTTTAAATCATTTTGCTACACACGAAAACCCACACCCTAATTTTCTAATAGTGGTTTTAGAGCCATCCTTAATTCTATAACTTGATTAAAAATATTTGATTGTTATTGATCTTGAATTTTGGAATTGAAATAAAAAATTAAATTTCTAAAATCAGATTATATTTGATTATATCTAAAAGTTTGGTTTGAAAGTTTTAAAGCCTTACATATGATTGAATTTGGAATTAAATTGTCAACATGATTGAAAATTTGTTTAAGAGTTAAATAGTATATGAAATCAATTTCATTAATGATAAGATGTGATTTGATTATATTAATTAGACATATCTCCTTTATTTTGGATTAATTTTAGTTCTTTAATGGTGAAATTAATAATTATTTTATTTTAGGATATTATAAGTGGAGATTTGATCAAATTGGAGCATTATTTGTCAAAACTATGAATTTGAAAAAAGTTGATAGATTGCTACAGTGGATAAGGCGAGATCATACCTAATGCCAGATTTACCTTAAGAGTTTCAATTTAATTAGGAGAGTCATTCACATCCCTATTATGTAAGAATTTATATTTGTTTAGAAGGCAATCTCTACAAGACAGAAAGAAGTTAGTTTTTAAGTAGGAAAGGGGCTGGGGGAACGTGACATTCACTTCTTTATATTACTCTCTTTCTTTTTTTTTTGGTATTCCTCTTAATCTTTCGTCTTTTCATTTATTTTTGGTGTTGAAGCAATAGCCATATGTGGTTAAATCTGAATATTTTGATTCAAGGGGATTCAAAGCGCTAGTTGTAACCTTATGAGGGTTTGTTCTAAACTTAAAGTTTTGTTTTAATTCAAGGATTTATTTTTTTTGTGATCTTTTATTTCATAAGTAATCAATATTAATTAGTTTAGCAAATTAATTTGATATCGATTATTCTATAACTACCCATGAAGTCATCCATTTGTAATTGTCATGAATGATTGGTACAAGTAGCAAATAGGTTATTTATGAATTTGTATAGTTAACTTATGAGAAACAAGAAAACTGAATTGAATAGTTATAGCAATCTCAAGTATTTAATTTAGGGTTTAGTATTTTTTACTAAGCTTATTGCTATCATTCAATTGTTATGGAATGCTATCATAACCAACTAGTTTATGCTAAGTTTTTATCTGAATGCTGGGCTTGAACCAATTAATTTAGAAAAAATTAAGACCTATTATGGCTATCTTAATATGTTTCAGAATAACTGCTTAAATTATGTAAATTATTCTCTTTATACTACTAATCAATGTTCTAATTAGATGAGACATTTCCTTTAAATTAGAGTTAATTAAAATTGAATTTTTCACTCTTTATTTTTAATTGATTCATTTTGATTCCTTGTTAAATTTACTTTATTAGTTAATTAATCATTCCATTTTTTTATCAGTTGAAATTAAGAAACTAGTTTTTAATATTTAGTTTTCTTAGGATTCGACTGGTTCCACGACTATAACAAGAAGTTAGTGAATAGAAATTAATTTTGAATGCTTCGATAATTCGTTCAAAATTTTGATGTCATTTATGAGGAACTATTTTTTTATTAATTTCTTTTCTTTGTTTTATAGTTTATTGCTAATATCTTATCTTGTATGACTCATTTCTTCTTAAACATGTGATTGTAATATAATCCAAGTTATTCACCTTCAGAGGTTAAATTGAGATAGGCTTAACAATTTGTGAAGATTCTAATTCCCTGGAAGCTAAAGAAAGATGGCAAATCCTAATAATAGAACGTTGAGAGAGTTAGCAATAACCCTTATGTATAAGATTTCTAGATGTTAAGGTAGATAAACATTTGAATGACAACATAGAATGAGATGAAAAAGGTTATTCTTGGAGAAGTTCTTTCTAACATCGCAAGTAGCCAATATCAGAATGGATATTATTTTCCAATGCATCTGCTTACATCCTTTCTTTCTCAAGCGACCTTTATTTGAAATTAGAGCTTTGAAGAAATTGCATCTCTAACTTTCTCTAATTTTTCCCTATCGCATCTGCCTATAACCTTCTATGTCTTACTCCTTGAAGCATCTTCTTTACATCTCTAGCCTCTTGGAGTTGTATCTAATTTATGTCTAGGTTAGATTTGTTTGAAGAATTTACTTGCTTAAATAAATTGAATGTGACCACAAACTTTGTTAGTCGTGATGGAGGAAAAATGATTCAAAAGTTATAAGAGGTAGAGGAGTTTTTAAGCATGACTAAAGTGATTGATCACTTTAGAATGCATTGATCACTTTAGAATGCATAGGTTGAAAGAGACTATGCTCACACTCAAAGCTATTTATGACATGGAGATTAGTGTCATAAAATTTGATGGTTTATTTGATGAGGCTTTCGTAAATTTACAAGTTAAGCACGAGTCTCGATTAGAGAAATTAAGGCAAAAAAACAATGGTAAGGTCGATGAAGATGAATCTAGTTCTCTTGACCTAGATTTGAAGTTAGAAATTGAACTTTTTAGAAGAATTTCTAAAACACTAGCATCTAGTGATTGCTTAGATATATGCATCGATATCTTTGTCAAGGAATGTGGCAACCAGTCTATATATACATAACCTATTAAAGTATGCATTTAATTTAGATCATATTGTTCTTATAACTTTGCCTTCGTTACATATTGTTCTCTATATATGTTCCTTGCTGGATCCCGTTTCCGGAACCCAACTACTTAAACCGAAACCCTCATACTTAAACAGGATTCCTTAGAAACTCTTCTTGCTCAGATACCATCTATGCTGGGACCCGATCCGGAAACCGGATCCCAACCGGAAAACGGAAACGGAAGCGAAGCAAACAGAATCGAAAGTCAGAATTCTGAATCGAATTCG